>JAVLSZ010000042.1:3472500-3475000 GCA_032313775.1 Urocyon cinereoargenteus | reverse complement strand
CCTAACCCGAACCCTAACCCTAATCCTAACCCGAACCTTAACCCTAACCCTAACCCTAACCCGAACCCTAACCTGAACTCTAACCCGACCCTAACCCTAACCCCTAACCCTAACCCTAACCCGAAACCTAACCCTAACACGAACCCGAACCCTAACCCTAACCCGAACCCTAACCCTAACCCTAACCCTAACCCTAACCCTAACCCTAACCCGAACCCGAACACTAAACCGAACCCTAACCCTAACCC
Organism: Urocyon cinereoargenteus; assembly: GCA_032313775.1. Taxonomy (NCBI): domain Eukaryota; kingdom Metazoa; phylum Chordata; class Mammalia; order Carnivora; family Canidae; genus Urocyon; species Urocyon cinereoargenteus. Next base: position 3,474,752 of record JAVLSZ010000042.1, on the reverse strand, counting down.
GAACCCTAACCCTAACCCTAACCCGAACCCTAACCCTAAAGATAACCCGAACTGGAACCCTAACCCGAACCCTAACCCTAACCCTAACCCGAACCCTAACCCTAACCAGAACCTGAACCCTAACCCTAACCCGAACCCGAACCCGAACCCTAACCCTAACCCTAACCCGAACCCTAACCCTAACCCGAACCTGAACCCTAACCCTAACCCGAACCCGAACCCGAAACCTAACCCTAACCCGAACCCTAACCCTAACCCGAACCCGAACCCGAACCCTAACCCTAAACCGAAACCTAACCCTAACCCTAACCCTAACCCGAACCCTAACCCAAACACGAACCCTAACCCGAACCCGAACCCTAACCCTAACCCGAACCCGAACCCTAACCCTAACCCGAACCCTAACCCTAACCCTAACCCGAACCCTAACCCTAACCCTAACCCGAAACCTAACCCTAACCCTAACCCGAATCCTAACCCTAACCTTAACCCGAACCCTAACCCGAACCCTAACCCTAAACCTAAACCTTCCCAAACCCTGACCCTAACCCTAACCCTAACCCTAACCCTAACCCTAACCTTAAATCTACCCCTAACCCGAACCCTAACCCTAACCCTAACCTGAACACTAACCCTAACCCTAACACTAACCCGAACCCTAACCCTAACCCTAAACATAACCCTAACCCTAACCTGAACCCTAACCCTAACCCGAACCCTAACCCTAACCCTAACCCTACCCTAACCCCTAACCCTAACCCTAACCCTAACCCTAACCTTAAAACCTAAACCTAAACCTAACCCTAACCCTAACCCGAACCCTAACCCTAACCCTAACCCGAACCCTAACCCTAACCCTAACCCTAACCCGAACCCTCACCCTAACCCTAACCCTAACCCCTAACCCTAACCCGAACCCAAACCCTAACCCTAAACCTAACCCGAACTCTAAACCTAACCCTAACCCTAAGCCTACCCCAAAACCTAACCCTAACCCTAATCCCTAACCCTAACCCGAACCCTAACCCTAAACCGAACACTAACACTAACCCTAACCCTAACCCGAACCCTAACCCTAACCCTAACCCTAACGCGAACCCTAACCCGTACCCTAACCCTAACCCTAACCCTAACCCGAACCCTAACCTGAACTCTAACCCGACCCTAACCCTAACCCCTAACCCTAACCCTAACCCGAAACCTAACCCTAACCCGAACCTGAACCCTAACCCTAACTCGAACCCTAACCTTAACCCTAACCCTAACCCTAACCCGAAACCTAACTCTAACCCGAACCCTAACCCGAACCCGAACCCTAACCCTAACCCTAACCCTAACCCGAACCCTAACCTGAACCCTAACTCGAACCCTAACCCTAACCCGAACGCTAACCCGAACCCGAACCCTAACCCTAACCCTAACCCGAACCCGAACCCTAACCCTAACCCGAACCTTAACCCTAACCCGAACCCTAACCCTAATCCTAAACCGAACCCTAACCCTAGCCCTAACGCTAACCCTAACCCTAACCGAACCCTAACCTGAACTCTAACCCGACCCTAACCCTAACCCCTAACCCTAACCCTAACCCGAAACCTAACCCTAACCCGAACCCGAGCCCTAATCCTAACCCGAACCCTAACCCTAACCCTAACCTTAACCCTAACCCTAACCCTAACCCGAACCCGAACACTAACCCGAACCCTAACCCTAACCCTAACCATAACCCTAACCCGAACGCTAACACGAACCCCTAACCCTAACCCTAACCCTATCCCGAACCCTAACCCTAACCCGAATCCTAAACCGAACCCTAACCCTAACCCAAAACCTAACCCGAACCCTAACCCGAATCCTAACCATAACCCCGAACCCGAACCCTAAACCTAACCATAACCCAACCCTACACCTAACCCTAACCCGAACCCTAACCCTAACACCGAACCCAAACCCTAACCCTAACCCGAACCCAAACCCTAACCCGAACCCTAACCCGTCCCTAACACTAACCCTAACCCGAACCCAAACCCTAAACTCTAACCCGAAACCTAACCCTAACCCGAACACTAACCCAAACCCTAACCCTAAACCTAACCCCGAAACCGAACCCTAACCCTAACCCTAACACTAACCCGAACCCTACACCGAACCCTAACCCGAACCCTAACCCTAACCCTAACCCTAAACCTAACCCTACCCCGAACCCTAACCAGAACCCTAACCTTAACCCGAACCCTAACCCTAACCCTCAC
>JAVLSZ010000042.1:3457500-3467500 GCA_032313775.1 Urocyon cinereoargenteus | reverse complement strand
CCTAACCCGAACCCTAACCCTAACCCGAACCCTAACCCTTACACGAACCTGAACCCGAATCCTAACCCTAAACCGAACCCTAACCCTAACCCTAAACCTAACCGGAACCCTAACCCAAACACGAACCCTAACCCGAACCCTAACCCTAACCCGAACCCAAACCCTAACCCTAACCCGAACCCTAACCCTAACCCTAACCCGAACCCTAACCCTAACCCTAACCCGAAACCTAACCCTAACCCTAACCCGAATCCTAACCCTAACCTAACCCGAACCCTAACCCGAACCCTAAACCTAACCCTAACGCTAACCCAAACCCTGACCCTAACCCTAACCCGAACCCTAACACTAAACTTACCCGAACGCTAACCCTAACCCGAACCTTAAATCTACCCCTAACCAGAACCCTAACCCTAACCCTAACCTGAACACTAACCCTAACCCTAACCCTAACCCGTACCCTAACCCTAACCCTAAACGTAACCCTAACCCTAACCCGAACCCTAACCCTAACCCGAACCCTAACCCTAACCCTAACCCTAACCCTAACCCCTAACCCTAACCCTAACCCTAAGCCTAACCTTAAAACCTAACCCTAACCCTAACCATAACCCTAACCCGAACCCTAACCCTAACCCTAACCCGAACCCTAACCCTAACCCTAACCCTAACCCAAACCCTGACCCTAACCCTAACCCGAACCCTAACACTAACCTTACCCGAACGCTAACCCTAACCCGAACCTTAAATCTACCCCTAACCCGATCCCTAACCCTAACCCTAACCTGAACACTAACCCTAACCCTAACCCGTACCCTAACCCTAACCCTAAACGTAACCCTAACCCTAACCCGAACCCTAACCCTAACCCGAACCCTAACCCTAACCCTAACCCTAGCCCTAACCCTAACCCTAACCCTAACCCCTAACCCTAACCATAACACTAACCTTAAAACCTAACCCTAACCGTAACCCTAAACCTTACCCGAACCCTAACCCTAACCCGAACCCGAACCCTAACCCTAACCCTAACCCTAACCCGAACCCTCACCCTAACCCTAACCCTAACCCCTAATCCTAACCCGAACCCTAACCCTAACCCTAACCCTAACCCTAACCCGAAACCAAACCCTAACCCGAACCCTAACCCGTCCCTAACCCTAACCCTAACCCGAACCCAAACCCTAAACCCTAACCCGAAACCTAACCCTAACCCGAACCCTAACCCAAACCCTAACCCTAAACCTAACCCCGAAACCGAACCCTAACCCTAACCCTAACACTAACCCGAACCCTACATCGAACCCTAACCCGAACCCGAACCCTAACCCTAACCCTAAACCTAACCCTACCCCGAACCCTAACCAGAACCCTAACCTTAACCCGAACCGTAACCCTAACCCTCACCCGAACCTTAACCCGAACCATAAACCTAACCCTAACCCTAACCCGAACCCGACCCGAACCCGAACCCTAACCCGAACCCGAACCCGAACACTAACCCGAACCCGAACCCTAACCCTAACCCTAACACTAAACCGAACACTAACCCGAACCCTAACCCAAACCCGAACCCTAACCCTAACTCTAACCGTAACACGAACCTTAACCCTAACCGTAACCCTAACCCTAAAACCTAACGCTAACCCTAACACTAACCCTAACCCTAACCCTAACCCCTAACCCTAACCCTAACCCTAACCCTAACCCGAAACCGAACCCTAACCCTAACCCTAACCCTAACACGAATCCTAACCCTGCCCCGAACCCGAAACCTAACCCTAACCCGAACCCTAACCCGAACCCTAACCCTAACCCGAACCCTAACCCTAACCCTAACCCTAACCCTAACCCAAACCCTAACCCGAACCCCTAACCCTAACCCTAACACTATCCCGAACCCTAACCCTAACCCGAACCCGAACCCTAAACCTAACCCGAACCCTAACCCTAACCCGAACCCTAACCCTAACCCTAACCCGAACCCGAACCCGAACCCTAACCCTAAACCGAACCCTAACCCTAACCCTAACCCTAACCCGAACCCTAACCCAAACACGAACCCTAACCCGAACCCGAACCCTAACCCTAACCCGAACCCGAACCATAACCCTAACCCGAACCCTAACCCTAACCCTAACCCGAACCCTAACCCTAACCCTAATTCGAAACCTAACCCTACCCCTAACCCAAATCCTAACCCTAACCTTAACCCGAACCCTAACCCGAACCCTAACCCTAACCCTAACCCTAACCCAAACCCTGACCCTAACCCTAACCCGAACCCTAACACTAAACTTACCCGAACGCTAACCCTAACCCTAAACTTAAATCTACCCCTAACCCGAACCCTAACCCTAACCCTAACCTGAAAACTAACCCTAACCCTAACCCTAACCCGTACCCTAACCCTAACCCTAAACGTAACCCTAACCCTAACCCGAACCCTAACCCTAACCCGAACCCTAACCCTAACCCTAAACCTAACCCTAACACCTAACCCTAACCCTAACCCTAACCCTAACCCTAACCTTAAAACCTAACCCTAACCCTAACCCGAACCCTAACACTAACCCTAACCCGAAACCTAACCCTAAACCTAACCCTAACCCGAACCCTCACCCTAACCCTAACCCTAACCCATAACCCTAACCCGAACCCAAACCCTATCCCTAACCCTAACCCGAACTCTAAACCTAACCCTAACCCTAAGCCTAACCCGAAACCTAACACTAACCCTAATCCCTAACCCTAACCCGAACCCTAACCCTAACCCGAACCCTAACCCTAACCCTAACCCGAACCCTAACCCTAACCCTAACAATAACCCTAACGCGAACCCTAACCCGTACCCTAACCCTAACCCTAACCCTAACCCGAGCCCTAACCTGAACTCTAACCCGACCCTAACCCTAAACACTAACCCTAACCCTAACCCGAAACCTAACCCTAACCCGAACCCGAACCCTAACCCTAACTCGAACACTAACCTTAACCCGAACCCTAACCCGAACCCTAACTCGAACCCTAACCCTAACCCGAACCCTAACCCGAACCCGAACCCTAAACCTAACCCTAACCCGAACCCGAACCCTAACCCTAACCCGAACCTTAACCCTAACCTGAACCCTAACCCTAATCCTAACCCGAACCCTAAACCTAAACCTAACGCTAACCCTAACCCTAACCCGAACCCTAACCTGAACTCTAACCCGACCCTAAACCTAACCCCTAACCCTAACCCTAACCCGAAACCTAACCCACACCCAAACCCGAACCTTAATCCTAACCCGAACCCTAACCCTAACCCTAACCCTAACTCTAACCATAACCCTAACCCGAACCCGAACACTAACCCGAACCCTAACCCTAACCCTAACCTTAACCCTAACCCGAACCCGACCCAAACCCGAACCCGAACCCTAATCCTAACCGAACCCTAACCCTAACCCGAACCCTAAACCTAACTCTAACCGTAACACGAACCCTAACCCTAACTGTAACACTAACCGTAAAACCTAACGCTAACCCTAACCCTAACCCTAACCCTAAACCTAACCCCTAACCCTAACCCTAACCCTAACCCGAACCCGAACCCTAACCCGAACCCTAACCCTAACCCTAATCCGAACCCTAACCCTAACCCTAACCCGAACCCTAAACCTAACCCGAACCCGAACCCTAACCCTAACCCTAAGCCTAAACCTAACCCTAACCCAAACCCTAACCCTAACCCGAACCCGAACACTGACCCTAACCCTAACCCTAACGCTAACCCCAACCCTAACCCTAACCCTAACCCTAACCATAACCCGAACCCTAACCCGAACCCGAAACCTAACCCGAATCCGAACCCTAACCCTAAAACTAACCCTAAACTGAACCCTAACCCGAACCCTAACTCGAACCCTAACCCTATCCCGAACCCTAACCCGAACCCGAACCCTAACCCTAACCCTAACCCGAACCCGAACCCTAACCCTAACCCGAACCTTAACCCTAACCCGAACCCTAACCCTAATCCTAACCCGAACCTTAACCCTAACCCTAACCCTAACCCGAACCCTAACCTGAACTCTAACCCGACCCTAACCCTAACCCCTAACCCTAACCCTAACCCGAAACCTAACCCTAACACGAACCCGAACCCTAACCCTAACCCGAACCCTAACCCTAACCCTAACACTAACCCTAACCCTAACCCGAACCCGAACACTAAACCGAACCCTAACCCTAACCCGAACCCTAACCCTAACCCTAACCCGAACCCTAACCCTAAAGATAACCCGAACTGGAACCCTAACCCGAACCCTAACCCTAACCCTAACCCGAACCCTAACCCTAACCAGAACCTGAACCCTAACCCTAACCCGAACCCGAACCCGAACCCTAACCCTAACCCTAACCCGAACCCTAACCCTAACCCGAACCTGAACCCTAACCCTAACCCGAACCCGAACCCGAAACCTAACCCTAACCCGAACCCTAACCCTAACCCGAACCCGAACCCGAACCCTAACCCTAAACCGAAACCTAACCCTAACCCTAACCCTAACCCGAACCCTAACCCAAACACGAACCCTAACCCGAACCCGAACCCTAACCCTAACCCGAACCCTAACCCTAACCCGAACCCTAACCCTAACCCTACCCCGAACCCTAACCAGAACCCTAACCTTAACCCGAACCGTAACCCTAACCCTCACCCGAACCTTAACCCGAACCATAAACCTAACCCTAACCCTAACCCGAACCCGACCCGAACCCGAACCCTAACCCGAACCCGAACCCGAACACTAACCCGAACCCGAACCCTAACCCTAACCCTTACACTAAACCGAACACTAACCCGAACCCTAACCCTAACCGGAACCCTAACCCTAACTCTAACCGTAACACGAACCTTAACCCTAACCGTAACCCTAACCCTAAAACCTAACGCTAACCCTAACACTAACCCTAACCCTAACCCTAACCCCTAACCCTAACCCTAACCCTAACCCTAACCCGAAACCGAACCCTAACCCTAACCCTAACCCTAACACGAATCCTAACCCTGCCCCGAACCCGAAACCTAACCCTAACCCGAACCCTAACCCGAACCCTAACCCTAACCCGAACCCTAACCCTAACCCTAACCCTAACCCTAACCCAAACCCTAACCCGAACCCCTAACCCTAACCCTAACACTATCCCGAACCCTAACCCTAATCCGAACCCGAACCCTAACCCTAACCCGAACCCTAACCCTAACCCGAACCCTAACCCTAACCCTAACCCGAACCCGAACCCGAACCCTAACCCTAAACCGAACCCTAACCCTAACCCTAACCCTAACCCGAACCCTAACCCAAACACGAACCCTAACCCGAACCCGAACCCTAACCCTAACCCGAACCCGAACCCTAACCCTAACCCGAACCCTAACCCTAACCCTAACCCGAACCCTAACCCGAACCCTAATTCGAAACCTAACCCTAACCCTAACCCAAATCCTAACCCTAACCTTAACCCGAACCCTAACCCGAACCCTAACCCTAACCCTAAACCTAACCCAAACCCTGACCCTAACCCTAACCCGAACCCTAACACTAAACTTACCCGAACGCTAACCCTAACCCTAAACTTAAATCTACCCCTAACCCGAACCCTAACCCTAACCCTAACCTGAAAACTAACCCTAACCCTAACCCTAACCCGTACCCTAACCCTAACCCTAAACGTAACCCTAACCCTAACCCGAACCCTAACCCTAACCCGAACCCTAACCCTAACCCTAAACCTAACCCTAACACCTAACCCTAACCCTAACCCTAACCCTAACCCTAACCTTAAAACCTAACCCTAACCCTAACCCGAACCCTAACCCTAACCCTAACCCGAAACCTAACCCTAAACCTAACCCTAACCCGAACCCTCACCCTAACCCTAACCCTAACCCATAACCCTAACCCGAACCCAAACCCTATCCCTAACCCTAACCCGAACTCTAAACCTAACCCTAACCCTAAGCCTAACCCGAAACCTAACCCTAACCCTAATCCCTAACCCTAACCCGAACCCTAACCCTAACCCGAAATCTAACCCTAACCCTAACCCGAACCCTAACCCTAACCCTAACAATAACCCTAACGCGAACCCTAACCCGTACCCTAACCCTAACCCTAACCCTAACCCGAGCCCTAACCTGAACTCTAACCCGACCCTAACCCTAAACACTAACCCTAACCCTAACCCGAAACCTAACCCTAACCCGAACCCGAACCCTAACCCTAACTCGAACACTAACCTTAACCCGAACCCTAACCCGAACCCTAACTCGAACCCTAACCCTAACCCGAACCCTAACCCGAACCCGAACCCTAACCCTAACCCTAACTCGAACCCGAACCCTAACCCTAACCCGAACCTTAACCCTAACCCGAACCCTAACCCTAATCCTAACCCGAACCCTAAACCTAAACCTAACGCTAACCCTAACCCTAACCCGAACCCTAACCTGAACTCTAACCCGACCCTAAACCTAACCCCTAACCCTAACCCTAACCCGAAACCTAACCCACACCCAAACCCGAACCTTAATCCTAACCCGAACCCTAACCCTAACCCTAACCCTAACTCTAACCATAACCCTAACCCGAACCCGAACACTAACCCGAACCCTAACCCTAACCCTAACCCTAACCTAACCCGAACCCGACCCAAACCCGAACCCGAACCCTAATCCTAACCGAACCCTAACCCTAACCCGAACCCTAAACCTAACTCTAACCGTAACACGAACCCTAACCCTAACTGTAACACTAACCGTAAAACCTAACGCTAACCCTAACCCTAACCCTAACCCTAACCCTAACCCTAACCCCTAACCCTAACCTTAACCCTAACCCGAACCCGAACCCTAACCCGAACCCTAACCCTAACCCTAATCCGAACCCTAACCCTAACCCTAACCCGAACCCTAAACCTAACCCGAACCCGAACCCTAACCCTAACCCTAAGCCTAAACCTAACCCTAACCCAAACCCTAACCCTAACCCGAACCCGAACACTAACCCTAACCCTAACCCTAACGCTAACCCCAACCCTAACCCTAACCCTAACCCTAACCATAACCCGAACACTAACCCGAACCCGAAACCTAACCCGAATCCGAACCCTAACCCTAAAACTAACCCTAAACTGAACCCTAACCCGAACCCTAACTCGAACCCTAACCCTAACCCGAACCCTAACCCGAACCCGAACCCTAACCCTAACCCTAACCCGAACCCGAACCCTAACCCTAACCCGAACCTTAACCCTAACCCGAACCCTAACCCTAATCCTAACCCGAACCTTAACCCTAACCCTAACCCTAACCCGAACCCTAACCTGAACTCTAACCCGACCCTAACCCTAACCCCTAACCCTAACCCTAACCCGAAACCTAACCCTAACACGAACCCGAACCCTAACCCTAACCCGAACCCTAACCCTAACCCTAACCCTAACCCTAACCCGAACCCGAACACTAAACCGAACCCTAACCCTAACCCGAACCCTAACCCTAACCCTAACCCGAACCCTAACCCTAAAGATAACCCGAACTGGAACCCTAACCCGAACCCTAACCCTAACCCTAACCCGAACCCTAACCCTAACCAGAACCTGAACCCTAACCCTAACCCGAACCCGAACCCGAACCCTAACCCTAACCCTAACCCGAACCCTAACCCTAACCCGAACCTGAACCCTAACCCTAACCCGAACCCGAACCCGAAACCTAACCCTAACCCGAACCCTAACCCTAACCCGAACCCGAACCCGAACCCTAACCCTAAACCGAAACCTAACCCTAACCCTAACCCTAACCCGAACCCTAACCCAAACACGAACCCTAACCCGAACCCGAACCCTAACCCTAACCCGAACCCGAACCCTAACCCTAACCCGAACCCTAACCCTAACCCTAACCCGAACCCTAACCCTAACCCTAACCCGAAACCTAACCCTAACCCTAACCCGAATCCTAACCCTAACCTTAACCCGAACCCTAACCCGAACCCTAACCCTAACCCTAAACCTTCCCAAACCCTGACCCTAACCCTAACCCTAACCCTAACCCTAACGCTAACCTTAAATCTACCCCTAACCCGAACCCTAACCCTAACCCTAACCTGAACACTAACCCTAACCCTAACACTAACCCGAACCCTAACCCTAACCCTAAACATAACCCTAACCCTAACCCGAACCCTAACCCTAACCCGAACCCTAACCCTAACCCTAACCCTAACCCTACCCTAACCCCTAACCCTAACCCTAACCCTAACCCTAACCTTAAAACCTAAACCTAAACCTAACCCTAACCCTAACACGAACCCTAACCCTAACCCTAACCCGAACCCTAACCCTAACCCTAACCCTAACCCGAACCCTCACTTTAACCCTAACACTAACCCCTAACCCTAACCCGAACCCAAACCCTAACCCTAAACCTAACCCGAACTCTAAACCTAACCCTAACCCTAAGCCTACCCCAAAACCTAACCCTAACCCTAATCCCTAACCCTAACCCGAACCCTAACCCTAAACCGAACACTAACACTAACCCTAACCCTAACCCGAACCCTAACCCTAACCCTAACCCTAACGCGAACCCTAACCCGTACCCTAACCCTAACCCTAACCCTAACCCGAACCCTAACCTGAACTCTAACCCGACCCTAACCCTAACCCCTAACCCTAACCCTAACCCGAAACCTAACCCTAACCCGAACCTGAACCCTAACCCTAACTCGAACCCTAACCTTAACCCTAACCCTAACCCTAACCCGAACCCTAACTCTAACCCGAACCCTAACCCGAACCCGAACCCTAACCCTAACCCTAACCCTAACCCGAACCCTAACCCGAACCCTAACTCGAACCCTAACCCTAACCTGAACGCTAACCCGAACCCGAACCCTAACCCTAACCCTAACCCGAACCCGAACCCTAACCCTAACCCGAACCTTAACCCTAACCCGAACCCTAACCCTAATCCTAAACCGAACCCTAACCCTAGCCCTAACGCTAACCCTAACCCTAACCGAACCCTAACCTGAACTCTAACCCGACCCTAACCCTAACCCCTAACCCTAACCCTAACCCGAAACCTAACCCTAACCCGAACCCGAGCCCTAATCCTAACCCGAACCCTAACCCTAACCCTAACCCTAACCCTAACCCTAACCCTAACCCGAACCCGAACACTAACCCGAACCCTAACCCTAACCCTAACCATAACCCTAACCCGAACGCTAACACGAACCCCTAACCCTAACCCTAACCCTATCCCGAACCCTAACCCTAACCCGAATCCTAAACCGAACCCTAACCCTAACCCAAAACCTAACCCGAACCCTAACCCGAATCCTAACCATAACCCCGAACCCGAACCCTAAACCTAACCATAACCCAAACCCTACACCTAACCCTAACCCGAACCCTAACCCTAACACCGAACCCAAACCCTAACCCTAACCCGAACCCAAACCCTAACCCGAACCCTAACCCGTCCCTAACACTAACCCTAACCCGAACCCAAACCCAAAACTCTAACCCGAATCCTAACCCTAACCCGAACACTAACCCAAACCCTAACCCTAAACCTAACCCCGAAACCGAACCCTAACCCTAACCCTAACACTAACCCGAACCCTACACCGAACCCTAACCCGAACCCGAACCCTAACCCTAACCCTAAACCTAACCCTACCCCGAACCCTAACCAGAACCCTAACCTTAACCCGAACCCTAACCCTAACCCTCACCCGAAACTTAAACCGAACCATAAACCTAACCCTAACCCTAACCCGAACCAGACCCGAACCCGAACCCTAACCCGAACCCGAACCCGAACACTAACACGAACCCGAACCCTAACCCTAACCCTAACACTAAACCGAACCCTAACCCGAACCCTAACCCTAACCCGAACCCTAACCCTAACTCTAACCGTAACACGAACCCTAAC
>JAVLSZ010000042.1:3400000-3452500 GCA_032313775.1 Urocyon cinereoargenteus | reverse complement strand
CCCTAACCCGAACCCAAACCCTAACCCTAACCCGAAACCTAACCCTAACCCTAACCCTAACCCTAACCCGAAACCTAACCCTAACCCTAACCCGAATCCTAACCCTAACCTTAACCCGAACCCTAACCCGAACCCTAACCCTAACCCTAACGCTAACCCAAACCCTGACCCTAACCCTAACCCGAACCCTAACACTAAACTTACCCGAACGCTAACCCTAACCCGAACCTTAAATCTACCCCTAACCAGAACCCTAACCCTAACCCTAACCTGAACACTAACCCTAACCCTAACCCTAACCCGTACCCTAACCCTAACCCTAAACGTAACCCTAACCCTAACCCGAACCCTAACCCTAACCCGAACCCTAACCCTAACCCTAACCCTAACCCTAACCCCTAACCCTAACCCTAACCCTAACCCTAACCTTAAAACCTAACCCTAACCCTAACCATAACCCTAACCCGAACCCTAACCCTAACCCTAAACCGAACCCTAACCCTAACCCTAACCCTAACCCAAACCCTGACCCTAACCCTAACCCGAACCCTAACACTAACCTTACCCGAACGCTAACCCTAACCCGAACCTTAAATCTACCCCTAACCCGATCCCTAACCCTAACCCTAACCTGAACACTAACCCTAACCCTAACCCGTACCCTAACCCTAACCCTAAACGTAACCCTAACCCTAACCCGAACCCTAACCCTAACCCGAACCCTAACCCTAACCCTAACCCTAGCCCTAACCCTAACCCTAACCCTAACCCCTAACCCTAACCATAACACTAACCTTAAAACCTAACCCTAACCGTAACCCTAAACCTAACCCAAACCCTAACCCTAACCCTAACCCGAACCCTAACCCTAACCCTAAACCTAACCCGAACCCTCACCCTAACCCTAACCCTAACCCCTAATCCTAACCCGAACCCTAACCGTAACCCTAACCCTAACCCTAACCCGAAACCTAACCCTAACCCTAACTCTAACCCTAAACCTAACCCTAACCCGAACCCTAACCCTAACCCTAACCCTAACCCTAACGCGAACCCTAACCCGTACCCTAACCCTAACCCTAACCCTAACCCGAACCCTAACCTGAACTCTAACCCGACCCTAACCCTAAACCCTAACCCTAACCCTAACCCGAAACCTAACCCTAACCCGAACCCGAACCCTAACCCTAACTCGAACCCTAACCTTAACCCTAACCCTAACCCTAACCCGAACCCTAACCCGAACCCGAACCCTAACCCGAACCCGAACCCTAACCCTAACCCTAAACATAACACGAACCCTAACCCGAACCCTACCTCGAACCCGAACCCTAACCCGAACCCGAACCCTAACCCTAACCCTAACCCGAACCCGAACCCTAACCCTAACCCGAACCTTAACCCTAACCCGAACACTAACCCTAATCCTAACCCGAACCCTAAACCTAACCCTAACGCTAACCCTAACCCTAACCCGAACCCTAACCTGAACTCTAACCCGACCCTAACCCTAACCCCTAACCCTAACCCTAACCCGAAACCTAACCCACACCAGAACCCGAACCCTAATCCTAACCCGAACCCTAACCCTAACCCTAACCCTAACCCTAACCCTAACCCTAAAGCTAAACCTAACCCGAACCCGAACACTAACCCGAACCCTAACGCTAACCCTAACCCTAACCCTAACCCGAACGCTAACACGTACCCCTAACCCTAACCCTAACCCTATCCCGAACCCTAACCCTAACCCGAACATTAAACCAAACCCTAACCCTAACCCGAAACCTAAACCGAACCCTAACCCGAACCCTAACCCTAACCCTAACCCGAATCCTAACCATAACCCCGAACCCGAACCCTAAACCTAACCCTAACCCAAACCCTACCCCTAACCCTAACCCGAACCCTAACCCTAACACCGAACCCTAACCCTAACCCTAACCCGAACCCAAACCCTAAACCGAACCCTAACCCGTCCCTAACACTAACCCTAACCCGAACCCAAACCCTAAACACTAACCCGAAACCTAACCCTAACACGAACCCTAACCCAAACCCTAACCCTAACCCTAACCCCGAAACCGAACCCTAACCCTAACACTAACACTAACCCGAAACCTACACCGAACCCTAACCCGAACCCGAACCCTAACCCTAACCCTAAACCTAACCCTACACCGAACCCTAACCAGAACGCTAACCTTAACACGAACCCTAACCCTAACCCTCACCCGAACCTTAACCCGAACCATAAACCTAACCCTAACCCTAACCCGAACCCGACCCGAACCCGAACCCGAACCCTAACCCGAACCCGAACCCGAACACTAACCCGAACACGAACCCTAACCCTAACCCTAAAACAAAACCGAACCCTAACCCGAACCCTAACCCTAACCCGAACCCTAACCCTGACTCTAACCGTAACACGAACCCTAACCCTAACCGTAACCCTAACCCTAAAACCTAACGCTAACCCTAACCCTAACCCTAACCCTAACCCTAACCCTAACCCCTAACCCTAACCCTAACCCTAACCCTAACCCGAACCCGAACCCTAACCCGAACCCTAACCCTAACCCTAATCCGAACCCTAACCCTAACCCTAACCCTAACCCGAACCCTAAACCTAACGCGAACCCGAACCCTAACCCTAACCCTAACCCTAAACCTAAGCCTAACCCAAACCCTAACCCTAACCCGAACCCGAACACTAACCCTAAACCTAACGCTAACCCCAACCCTAACCCTAACCCTAACCCTAACCCTAACCCTAACCCGAAACCTAACCCGAACCCTAACCCGAACCCTAACACTAACCCTAACCCGAACCCTAACCCTAACACTAACCCGAACCCTAACCCTAACCCGAACACTAACCCTAACCCTAACCCTAACCCCGAACCCTAACGCTAACCCTAACCCTAAACCGAACCCTAACCCTAAACCGAACCCGAACCCTAACCCTAACCTTAACTCTTACCCTAACCCTAACCCTAACCCGAACCCTAACCCGAACCCTAACCCGAACCCTAACTCTAACCCTAACCCGAACCCTAACCCGAACCCTAAACCCTAACACTAACCGGAGCACTAAACCTAACCCTAACCCGAACCCTAACCAGAACCCTAACCCTAACCCTAACCCGAACCCTAACCCTAACCCGAACCTTAACCCTAACCCTAACCCAAACCCTAAACCTAACCCTAAACTGAACCCGAACCCGAACCCGAACCCTAACCTAACCCTAACCCTAACCCGAAACCTAACCCTAACCCTAACCCGAACCCGAACCCTAACCCGAACCCTAACCCTAACCCTAACACTACCCGAACCCTAACCCTAACCCTAACCCTAACCCGAACCCTAACCCTAACCCGAACCCTAACCCGAACCCTAACCTAACCCTAACCCTAACCCGAAACCTAACCCTAACCCTAACCCGAACCCGAACCCTAACCCGAACCCTAACCCTAACCCTAACACTACCCGAACCCTAACCCTAACCCTAACCCGAACCCTAACCCTAACCCGAACCCTAACCCGAACCCTAACCCGAACCCTAACCCTAACCCTAACCCGAACCCTAACCCTAACCCTAAGCCTAACCAGAACCCTAACCCTAACCCTAACTCTAACCCTAACCCTAACCCGAAACCTAACCTTAACCCTAACCCGAACCCTAACCCTAACCCGAACCCTAAACTTAACCCTAACCCGAACCCTAACCCTAACCCGAACCCTAACCCTAACCCTAACACTAACCCTAACCCCTAACCCTAACCCTACCCTAACCCTAACCCTAACCCTCAAACCTAACCTGAACCCTAACCCTAACCCTAACCCTAACACGAACCCTAACTCTAACCCTAACCCTAACCCTAACCCTAACCCGAACCCTAACCCTTAACCCTAACCCGAACCCGAACCCTAAACACTTACCCAAAACCTAACCCTAAACCGAACCCTAACCCGAACCCTAACCCTAACCCTAACCCCGAACCCGAACCCTACACCTAACCCTAACCCTAACCCGAACCCTCACCCTAACCCGAAACCTAACCCGAACCCTAACCCAAACCCTTACCCTAACCCTAACCCTAACCGTAACCCGAACCCGAACCCTAACCCGAACCCTAACCCTAACCGTAACCCTAACCCTAACCCGAACCCTAACCCGAAACCTAGCCCGAACCCTAACCCGAACCCTAACCCTAACCCTAACCCTAACCCGAACCCTAACCCGAAACCTAACCCTAACCCTAACCCGAACCCTAACCCGAAACCTAACCCTAACCCTAACCCTAACCCGAACCCCAACCCGAACCCTAACCCTAACCCTAAACTGAAACCTATCCTGAACCCTAACGCTAACCCTAACCCGAAACCTAACCCTAACCCTAACCCGAACCCGAACCCTAACCCGAACCCTAACCCGAACCCTAACCCTAACCCTAAACTGAAACCTATCCTGAACCCTAACCCTATACCCTAACCCCAACCCTAACCCTAACCCTAACACTAACCCTAAACCTAACCCGAACCCTAACCCTAAACGTAACCTTAACCCTAACCCTAACACTTACCCTAACCAGAACCCTAACCCTAACCCCTAACTCGAACCCTAACCGTAATCCGAACCCTAACCCTAACCCGAACCCTAACCCTAACCCTACCCTAACCCTAACGTGAACCCGAATCCTAAACCTAACCCTAACCCGAACCCTAACCCTAACCCGAAACCTAACCCTAAACCTAACCCGAATCATAACCCTAACCTTAACCCGAACCGTAACCCGAACCCTAACCCTAACCCTAATCCTAACCCAAACCCTAACCCTAACCCTAACCCGAACCCTAACCCTAACCCGATTCCTAACTCTAACCCTAACCCGAACCCTAACCCTAACCCTAACCCGAACCCTAACCCTAACCCTAACCCTAACACGAACCCTAACCCTAACCCTAAATCTAACTCTAACCCTAACCCGAACCCTAACCCTAACGCGAACCCTAACCCTAACCCTAACCCTAACACCTAACCCTAACCCTAAACCTAAACCTAACCTTAACCCTAAAACCTAACCCTAACCCTAACCCTAACCCTAACCCGAAACCTAACCCTAACCCTAACCCGAACCCTAACCCGAACCCTAACCCTAACCCGAACCCTAACACTAACCCGAACCCTATGCCTAACCCGAACCCGAACCCGATCCCTATCCCTAACCCGAACCCTAAACCTAACCCTAACGCTAACCCTAAACCTAAAACAAACCCTAACCCTAACCCTAACCCTAACCCTAACCCGAACCCTAACCCTAACCCTAACCCGAACCCTAACCCTAACCCTAACCCTAACCCGAACCCTAAACCTAAACCGAACCCTAACCCTAACCCTAACCCGAACCCTAACCCTAACCCTAAACCTAACCCTAACCCTAAACCTAACCCTAACCCGAACACTAACCCTAACCCGAACCCGAACCCGAACCATAACCCTAACCCGAAACCTAAACCTAACCCTAACCCTAACCCGAAACGTAACCCAAACACGAACCCTAACCGGAACCCGAACCCTAACCCTAACCCGAACCTTAACCCTAACCCGAACCCTAACCTTAACCCGAACCCTAAAACTAACCCTAACCCGAATCCTAACCCTAACCCTAACCCGAAACCTAACCCGAACCCTAACCCTAACCCTAAACCTAACGCAAACCCTAACCCTAACCCGAACCCTAACCCTAAACCTAACCCGAACGCTAACCCTAACCCTAACCCTAAACCTAACCATAACCCGAACCCTAACCCTAACCCTAACCCGAACACTAACCCTAACCCTAACCCTAACCTGAACCGTAAACATAACCCTAAACCTAACCCTAACCCGAACCCGAACCCTAACCCTAACCCGAACCCTAACCCTAACCCTAACCCGAACCCTAACGCTAACCCTAACCCGAACTCTAACCCTAACCCTAACCCTAAGCCTAACCGAACCCTAACCCTCACCCTAACCCTAACCCCTAAACCTAACCCGAACCCTAAACCTAACCCTAACCCTTACTCTAACCAGAACCCTAACCCTAACCCTAACCCTAACCCTAACCCTCATACCTAACCCTAACCCTAACCCGAACCCTAACCCTAAACCGAACCCTAACCCTAACACTAACCCGAACTCTAACACTAACCCTAACCCTAAACCGAACCCTAACCCTTACCCTAACCCTAACCCCTAACCCTAACCCAAACCCTCACCCTAACTCGAACCCTATCCCTAACCCTAACCCGAACCCTAACCCTAACCCTAACCCGAACCCGAACCCTAAACTTAAACCTAACCCTAACCCTAAACCTAACCCTAACCCTCACCCGAACCCTAACCCTAACCCTAACCCTAACCCTAACCCTAACCCGAACCCTAACCCTAACCGGAACCCGAACCCTAAACCGAACCCTAACCCGAACCCTACCCTAACCTGAACCCGAACCCTAACCCTAACACTAACCCTAACCCGAACCCTAACCCGAAACCTCACCCGAACACTAACCCGAACCCTAACCCGAACCCTAACCCGAACCCTAACCCTAACCCTAACCCGAACCCTAACCCGAACCCTAACCCTAACCTTAACCCGAACCCTAACCCGAACCCTAACCCGAACCCGAACCCTAACCCTAACCAGAACCCTAACCCTTAACCCTTACCCGAATTTGAAACCTAACCAGAACATGAACCCTAACCCTAACCCGAACCCGAACCCTAACCCTAACCCGAACACGAAACCGAACCCTAAGCCTAACCCTAACACGAACCCTAACCATAAACCTAACCCTAACCCGAACCGGAACCCTTACCCTAACCCTAATCCTAACCCTAACCCGAACCCTAACTCTAACCCGAACCGTAACCCGAAACCTAACCCGAACCCTAACCCTAAACCTAACCCTAACCCGACACCTAACACTAACCGGAACCCTAACCCTAACCCTAACCCAAAACCTAACCCGAACCCTAACCCGAACCCTAACCCTAACCCTAACCCGAACCCTAAACCTAATCCTAACCCGAAACCTAACCTGAAACCAAACCCTAACACTAATCCTAACCCTAACAGGAACCCTAACCCTAACCCTAACCGGAACCCTAACCCTAACCCTAATCCGAACCCGAACCCTAACCCCTTACCCGAATCCTAACCCTAACCCGAACCCTAAACCGAACCCTAACCCTAACCCTAACCCGAACTCGAAACCTAACCCGCCCCCTAACCCTAAACGTAACCATAACCCTAACCCGAACCCTAACCCGAACCCTTAACCAAACCCTAACCCTAACACGAACCCTAACCCGAACCCCAACCCTAACCCTAACCTGAACCCTAACCCGAACCCTAACCCTAAACCTAACCCGAACCCTAACCCGAACCCTAACCCGAACCCTAACCCGAACCCTAACCCTAACCCTAACCCGAAACCTAAACCTAACCCTAACCCGAACCCTAACCCTAACCCTAACCCTAACACGAAACTAACCCGAACCCTAACCCTAACCCGAACCCTAACGCTAACCCGAACCCTAAGCCTAACCCGAACCCGAACCCGAACCCTAACCCTAACCCGAAACCTAACCCTAAACCTAACCCGAACCCTAACCCAAACCCGAACCCTAACCCGAACCCGAACCCTAACCCTAACCCGAAAACGAACCCCAACCCTAACCTGAACCCTAACCCTAACCCTAACCCCTAACCCTAACACTAAACCTAACCCTAACCCTAAAACCTAACCCTATCCCTAACCCTAACCCTAACCCTAAACCGTACCCTAACCCTAACCCTAACCCCAACCCTTACCCTAAACCTAACCCTAACCCGAAACCTAACACGAACCCTAACCCTAACCCTAACCCTAACCCTAACCCTAACCCCGAACCCTAACCCGAACCCTAACCCTAACCCGAAACCTAACCCTAACCCTAACCGGAACCCTAACCCTAACCCTAACCCTAACTCGAACCCTAACCCAAACCCGAACCCTAACCCGAACCCGAACCCTAACCCTAACCCGAACCCGAACCCTAACCCTAACCCTAACCCGAACCCGAAACCTAACCCTAACCCGAACCTTAACCCTAACCCGAAACCTAACCCTAATCCTAACCCGAACCCTAGCCCTAACCCTAACCATAACCCGAACCCTAAACTGAACTCTAACCCGACCCTAACCCTAACCCCTAACCCTAACCCTAACCCGAAACCTAACCCTAACACGAACCCGAAACCTAACCCTAACCGGAACCCTAAACCTAACCCTAACCCTAACCCTAACCCTAACTCTAAACCGAACCCGAACACTAACCCGAACCCTAACCCTAACCCGAACCCTAACCCTAACCCTAACCCGAACCCTAACCCTAAAGATAACCCGAACTGGAATCCTAACCCGAACCCTAACCCTAACCCTAACCCGAACCCTAACCCTAACCCGAACCCTAACCCTAACCCGAACCCGAACCCGAACCCTAACCCTAACCCTAACCCTAACCCTAACCCTAACCCTAACCCGAACCCTAACCCTAAACCTAACCCTAACCCGAACCCTAATCCTAACCCTAACCCGAACTGGAACCATAACCCGAACCCTAACCCTAAACCTAAACCTAACCCGAACCCTAAACCTAACCCTAACCCGAACTGGAACCCTAACCCGAACCCGAACCCGAACCCTAACCCTAACCCGAAACCGAACCCTAACCCTAACTCTAACCCTAACATGAATCCTAATCCTGCCCCGAACCCGAAACCTAACCCTAACCCGAACCCTAACCCGAACACTAACACTAACCCGAACCCTAACCCGAACCCCTAACCCTAACCCTAACCCTATCCCGAACCCTAACCCTAACCCGAACCCGAACACTAACCCGAACACTAACCCTAACCCGAAACCTAACCCTAACCCGAACCCGATCCCGAACCCTAACCCTAACCCTAACCCTAACCCAAACCCTGACCCTAACCCGAACCCTAACACTAAACTTACCCGAACGCTAACCCTAACCCTAACCTTAAATCTACCCCTAACCCGAACCCTAACCCTAACACTAACCTGAACACTAACCCTAACCCTAACCCTAACCCGAACCCTAACCCTAACCCTAAACGTAACCCTAACCCTAACCCGAACCCTAACCCTAACCCGAACCCTAAACCTAACCCTAACCCTAACCCTACCCTAACCCCTAAACCTAACCCTAACCCTAACCCTAACCTTAAAACCTAACCCTAACCCTAACCTAACCCTAACCCGAACCCTAACCCTAACCCTAACCCTAACCCGAAACCTAACCCTAACCCTAACCCTAACCCGAACCCTCACCCTAACCCTAACCCTACCCCTAACCCTAACCCGAACACAAACCCTAACCCTAACCCTAACCCGAACCCTAAACCTAACCCTAACCCAAACCCTAACCCTAACCCTAACCCGAATCCTAACCCTGCCCCGAACCCGAACCCTAACCCTAACCCGACTCTAACCCGAACCCTAACCCTAACCCGAACCCTAACCCTAACCCTAACCCTAACCCGAACCCTAACCCGAACCCCTAACCCTAACCCTAACCCTATCCCGAACCCTAACCCTAACCCGAACCCTAAACCGAACCCTAACCCTAAACCGAACCCTAACCCGAACCCTAACCCGAACCCTAACCCTAACCCTAACCCGAATCCTAACCCTAACCCCGAACCGGAACCCTAAACCTAAACCCTAACCCGAACCCTAACCCTAACCCTAACCCGAACACTAACCCTAACACCGAACCCTAACCCTAACCCTAACCCGAACCCAAACCCTAACCCGAACCCTAACCCGTCCCTACCCCTAACCCTAACCCTAATCCGAACCCGAACCCTAACCAAAAACCCGAAACCTAACCCTAACCCGAACACTAACACAAACCCTAACCCTAACACTAACCCCGAAACCGAACCCTAACCCTAACCCTAAACCTAACCCTACCCCGAAAGCTAACCAGAACCCTAACCTTAACCCGAATCCTAAACCTAACCCTCACCCGAACCTTAACCCGAACCCTAAACCTAACCCTAACCATAACCCGAACCCGACCCGAACCCGAACCCTAACCCGAACCCGAACCCGAACACTAACCCGAACCCGAACCCTAACCCTAACCCTAACACTAACGCGAACCCTAACCCGAACCCTAACCCTAACCCTAACCCTAACCCTAACCCTAACACTAACCCTAACCCTAACCCCTAACTCTAACCCTAATCCTAACCCTAACCCTAAAACCTAACCCTAACCCTAACCCTAACACTAAAACCTAACGCTAACCCTAACCCTAACACTAACCCTAAACCTAACCCCTAACCCTAACCCTAACCCTAACCCTAACCCTAAAACCTAACCCTAACCCTAACCCTAACCCGTGCCCTAAACCTAACCCTAACCTGAACCCTAACCCTAACCCTAACCCGTACCCGAAACCTAACCCTAACCCTAACCCGAATCCGAACGCTAACCCCGAACCCAAATACTAACCCTAACCCTAACACTAACCCGAACCCTAAACCTAACCCTAACCCTAACCCGAACCCTAACCCTAACCCCAAACCTAACCCTAACACAAACCCTAACCCTAACCCGAACCCTATCCCTAAACTGAACCTGAACCCGAACCCTAACCCTAACCCGAACCCTAACCCTAACCCTAACCCTAAACCGAACCCTAACCCAAACTCGAACCCTAACCCGAACCCGAACCCTAACCCTAACCCGAACCCGAACCCTAACCCTAACCCGAACCGAAGCCTATACCTAACCCGAACCCTAACCCTAACCCTAACCCGAAACCTAAACCTAACCCGAACCCGAACCCTAACCCTAACCCGAATCCTAACCCTAACCCTAACCCGACCCTAATCCGAACCCTAACCCTAACCCTAACCATAACCCAAACCCTAACCCTAACCCTAACCCGAACCCTAACCCTAACCCGAACCCGAACCCTAACCCTAACCCTAACCCTAATCCTAACCCGAACCCGAACCCTAACCCTAACCCTAACCCTAATCCTAACCCGAACCCTAACCCTAACCCTAACCCGAACCCTAACCCTAACAATAAACCTAACCCTGACAAGAACCCTAACACTAACCCGAACCCTAACCCTAACCGTAACCGTAACCCTAACACTAAACCTAACCCCTAACCCTAACCCAAACCCTAACCCTAACCCTAAAACCTAACCCTAACCCTAACACTAACCCTAACCCTAATCCGAACCCTAACCCTAACCTGAACCCGAACCCGAACCCTAACCCTAACCCTAAACCGTACCCTAATCCTAACCCGAACCCTAACCATAACCCTTACCCGAACCCTTACCCTAACACGAAGCCTAACCCTAAACCGAACACGAACCCTAACCCTAACCCTAACCCGAACCCTAACCCTAACCCGAACCCGAACACTAAACCTAACCCAAATCCGAACCCGAACCCTAACCCTAAACCGAAACCTAAACCTAACCCTAACCCTAACCCGAAACCTAACCCAAACACGAACCCTAACCCGAACCCGAACCCTAACCCTAAACCGAACCCGAACCCTAACCCTAACCCGAAACCTAACCCTAACCCTAACCCGAACCCTAACCCTAATCCTAACCCTAAAACTAACCCTAACCCTAACCCTAACCCGAATCCTAACCCTAAACTTAACCCGAACCCTAACCCGAACCCTAACCCTAACCATAACCCTAACCCAAACCCTGACACTAACCCTAACCCGAACCCTAACACTAACCCTAACCCGACGCTAACCCTAACCCTAACCTTAAATCTAACCCTAACCTGAACCCTAAACCTAACCCTAACCCAAACCCTAACCCTAACCCTAACCCGAATCCTAACCCTGCCCCGAACCCGAACCCTAACCCTAACCCGACTCTAACCCGAACCCTAACCCTAACCCGAACCCTAACCCTAACCCTAACCCTAACCCTAACCCTAACCCGAACCCTAACCCGAACCCCTAACCCTAACCCTAACCCTATCCCGAACCCTAACCCTAACCCGAACGCTAAACCGAACCCTATCCCTAAACCGAACCCTAACCCGAACCCTAACCCGAACCCTAACCCTAACCCTAACCCGAATCCTAACCCTAACCCCGAACCAGAACCCTAAACCTAACCCTAACCCGAACCCTAACCCTAACCCTAACCCGAACCCTAACCCTAACACCGAACCCTAACCCTAACCCTAACCCGAACCCTAACCCTAACCCGAACCCTAACCCGTCCCTACCCCTAACCCTAACCCTAATCCGAACCCGAACCCTAACCAAAAACCCGAAACCTAACCCTAACCCGAACACGAACCCAAACCCTAACCCTAACCCTAACCCCGAAACCGAACCCTAACCCTAACCCTAACACTAACCCGAACCCTACACCGAACCCTAACCCGAACCCGAACCCTAACCCTAACCCTAAACCTAACCCTACCCCGAAAGCTAACCAGAACCCTAACCTTAACCCGAATCCTAAACCTAACCCTCACCCGAACCTTAACCCGAACCCTAAACCTAACCCTAACCATAACCCGAACCCGACCCGAACCCGAACCCGAACCCTAACCCGAACCCGAACCCGAACACTAACCCGAACCCGAACCCTAACCCTAACCCTAACACTAACGCGAACCCTAACCCGAACCCTAACCCTAACCCTAACCCTAACCCTAACCCTAACCCTAACACTAACCCTAACCCTAACCCCTAACCCTAACCCTAACCCTAACCCTAACCCTAAAACCTAACCCTAACCCTAACCCTAACACTAAAACCTAACGCTAACCCTAACCCTAACACTAACCCTAACCCTAACCCCTAACCCTAACCCTAACCCTAACCCTAACCCTAAAACCTAACCCTAACCCTAACCCTAACCCATACCCTAAACCTAACCCTAACCTGAAACCTAACCCTCACCCTAACCCGTACCCGAAACCTAACCCTAACCCTAACCCGAATCCGAACGCTAACCCCGAACCCAAATACTAACCCTAACCCTAACACTAACCCGAACCCTAAACCTAACCCTAACCCTAACCCGAACCCTAACCCTAACCCCAAACCTAACCCTAACACAAACCCTAACCCTAACCCGAACCCTATCCCTAACCTGAACCTGAACCCGAACCCTAACCCTAACCCGAACCCTAACCCTAACCCTAACCCTAAACCGAACCCTAACCCAAACTCGAACCCTAACCCGAACCCGAACCCTAACCCTAACCCGAACCCGAACCCTAACCCTAACCCGAACCGAAGCCTATACCTAACCCGAACCCTAACCGTAACCCTAACCCGAACCCTAAACCTAACCCGAACCCGAACCCTAACCCTAACCCGAATCCTAACCCTAACCCTAACCCGAACCCTAATCCGAACCCTAACCCTAACCCTAACCATAACCCAAACCCTAACCCTAACCCTAACCCGAACCCTAACCCTAACCCGAACCCGAACCCTAACCCTAACCCTAACCCTAATCCTAACCCGAACCCTAAACCTAACCCTAACCCGAACCCTAACCCTAACAATAAACCTAACCCTAACAAGAACCCTAACACTAACCCGAACCCTAACCCTAACCATAACCGTAACCCTAACACTAAACCTAACCCCTAACCCTAACCCAAACCCTAACCCTAACCCTAAAACATAACCCTAACCCTAACCCTAACCCTAACCCTAATCCGAACCCTAACCCTAACCTGAACCCGAACCCGAACCCTAACCCTAACCCTAACACGTACCCTAATCCTAACCCGAACCCTAACCCGAACCCTAACCCTAACCCTAACCCTAAACCTAACCCTAACCCTAACCCCTAACCCTAACCCTAACCCTTATCCCTAACCCTAACCCGAACCCTAACCCGAACCCTAACCCTAACCCTAACCCGAAAGCTAACCCTAACCCGAAACCTAACCCTAACCCTAACCCTAACCCGAACCCTAACCCAAACCCGAAACCTAACCCGAATCCGAACCCTAACCCTAAAACTAACCCTAAACGGAACCCTAACCCGAACCCTAAATCGAAACCTAACCCTAACCCGAACCCTAACTCGAACCCTAACCCTAACCCGAACCCTAACCCGAACCCGAACCCTAGCCCTAACCCTAACCCGAACCCGAACCCTAACCCTAACCCAAACCTTAACCCTAACCCGAACCCTAACCCTAATCCTAACCCGAACCCTAACCCTAACCCTAACCATAACCCGAACCCTAACCTGAACTCTAACCCGACCCTAACCCTAACCCCTAACCCTAACCCTAACCCGAAACCTAACCCTAACACGAACCCGAAACCTAACCCTAACCGGAACCCTAAACCTAACCCTAACCCTAACCCTAACCCTAACCCTAACCCGAACTCGAACACTAACCCGAACCCTAACCCTAACCCGAACCCTAACCCTAACCCTAACCCGAACCCTAACCCTAAAGATAACCCGAACTGGAACCCTAACCCGAACCCTAACCCTAACCCTAACCCGAACCCTAACCCTAACCCGAACCCTAACCCTAACCCGAACCCGAACCCGAACCCTAACCCTAAACCTAACCCTAACCCTAACTCTAACCCTAACCCGAACCCTAACCCTAAACCTAAACCTAACCCGAACCCTAATCCTAACCCTAACCCGAACTGGAACCATAACCCGAACGCTAACCCTAACCCTAACCCTAACCCGAACCCTAAACCTAACCCTAACCCGAACTGGAACCCTAACCCGAACCTGAACCCTAACCCTAACCCTAACCCTAACCGGAACCCGACCCCCAAACCTAACCCTAACCCGAACCCGAACCCTAACCCTAACCCGAAACCGAAACCTAACCCTAACTCTAACCCTAACACGAATCCTAACCCTGCCCCGAACCCGAAACCTAACCCTAACCCGAACCCTAACCCGAACCCTAACACTAACCCGAACCCTAACCCTAACCCTAACCCTAACCCGAACCCTAACACGAACCCCTAACCCTAACCCTAACCCTATCCCGAACCCTAACCCTAACCCGAACCCAAAACTAACCCGAACCCTAACCCTAACCCGAACCCTAACCCTAACCCGAACCCGATCCCGAACCCTAACCCTAAACCGAACCCTAACCCTAACCCTAACCCTAACCCGAACCCTAACCCAAACACGAACCCTAACCCGAACCCGAACCCTAACCCTAACCCGAACCCGAACCCTAACCCTAACCCGAACCCTAACCCTAACCCTAACCCGAACCCTAACCCTAACCCTACCCGAAACCTAACCCTAACCCAACCCGAATCCTAACCCTAACCTTAACCCGAACCCTAAACCGAACCCTAACCCTAACCCTAACCCTAACCCAAACCCTGACCCCAACCCGAAACCTAACACTAAACTTACCCGAACGCTAAACCTAACCCTAACCTTAAATCTACCCCTAACCCGAACCCTAACCCTAACCCTAACCTGAACACTAACCCTAACCCTAACCCTAACCCGAACCCTAACCCTAACCCTAAACGTAACCCTAACCCTAACCCGAACCCTAACCCTAACCCGAACCCTAACCCTAACCCTAACCCTAACCCTACCCTAACCCCTAAACCTAACCCTAACCCTAACCCTAACCTTAAAACCTAACCCTAACCCTAACCCTAACCTAACCCTAACCCGAACCCTAACCCTAACCCTAACCCTAACCCGAACCCTAACCCTAAGCCTAACCCTAACCCGAACCCTCACCCTAACCCTAACCCTAACCCCTAACCCTAACCCGAACCCAAACCCTAACCCTAACCCTAACCCGAACTCTAAACCTAACCCTAACCCTAAGCCTAACCCGAAACCTAACCCTAACCCTAATCCCTAACCCTAACCCGAACCCTACCCTAACCCGAACCCTAAACCTAACCCTAACCCGAACCCTAACCCTAACCCTAACCCTAATCCTAACGCGAACCCTAACCCGTACCCAACCCTAACCCTAAACCTAACCCGAACCCTAACCTGAACTCTAACCCGACCCTAACCCTAACCTCTAACCCTAACCCTAACCCGAAACCTAACCCTAACCCGAACCCGAACCCTAACCCTAACTCGAACCCTAACCTTAACCCTAATCCTAACCCTAACCCGAACCCTAACTCTAACCCGAAACCTAACCCGAACCCGAACCCTAACCCTAACACTAACCCTAACCCGAACCCTAACCCGAACCCTAACTCGAACCCTAACCCTAACCCGAATCCTAACCCGAACCCGAAACCTAACCCTAACCCTAACCCGAACCCGAACCCTAACCCTAACCCGAACCTTAACCCTAACCCGAACCCTAACCCTAATCCTAACCCGAACCCTAACCCTAACTCTAACGCTAACCCTAACCCTAACCCGAACCCTAACCTGAACTCTAACCCGACCCAAACCCTAACCCCTAACCCTAACCCTAACCCGAAACCTAACCCTATCCCGAACCCGAACCCTAATCCTAACCCGAACACTAACCCTAACCCTAACCCTAACCCTAACCCTAACCCGAACCCGAACACTAACCCGAACCCTAACCCTAACCCTAACCATAACCCTAACCCGAACGCTAACACGAACCCCTAACCCTAACCCTAACCCTAACCCTATCCCGAACCCTAACCCTAACCCGAACCCTAAACCGAACCCTAACCCTAACCCGAAACCTAACCCGAACCCTAACCCGAACCCTAACCCTAACCCTAACCCGAATCCAAACATAACCCCGAACCCGAACCCTAAACCTAACCCTAACCCAAACCCTACCCCTAACCCTAACACGAACCCTAACCCTAACACCGAACCCTAACCCTAACCCTAACCCGAAACCAAACCCTAACCCGAACCCTAACCCGTCCCTAACCCTAACCCTAACCCTAACCCGAACCCAAACCCTAAACCCTAACCCGAAACCTAACCCTAACCCGAACACTAACCCAAACCCTAACCATAACCCTAACCCCGAAACCGAACCCTAACCCTAACCCTAACACTAACCCGAACCCTACATCGAACCCTAACCCGAACCCGAACCCTAACCCTAACCCTAAACCTAACCCTACCCCGAACCCTAACCAGAACCCTAACCTTAACCCGAACCGTAACCCTAACCCTCACCCGAACCTTAACCCGAACCATAAACCTAACCCTAACCCTAACCCGAACCCGACCCGAACCCGAACACGAACCCTAACCCGAACCCGAACCCGAACACTAACCCGAACCCGAACCCTAACCCTAACCCTAACACTAAACCGAACACTAACCCGAACCCTAACCCTAACCCGAACCCTAACCCTAACTCTAACCGTAACACGAACCTTAACCCTAACCGTAACCCTAACCCTAAAACCTAACGCTAACCCTAACACTAACCCTAACCCTAACCCTAACCCCTAACCCTAACCCTAACCCTAACCCTAACCCGAAACCGAACCCTAACCCTAACCCTAACCCTAACACGAATCCTAACCCTGCCCCGAACCCGAAACCTAACCCTAACCCGAACCCTAACCCGAACCCTAACCCTAACCCGAACCCTAACCCTAACCCTAACCCTAACCCTAACCCTAACCCAAACCCTAACCCGAACCCCTAACCCTAACCCTAACACTATCCCGAACCCTAACCCTAACCCGAACCCGAACCCTAACCCTAACCCGAACCCTAACCCTAACCCGAACCCTAACCCTAACCCTAACCCGAAC
The DNA here is from genome assembly GCA_032313775.1 of Urocyon cinereoargenteus. Lineage (NCBI taxonomy): Eukaryota > Metazoa > Chordata > Mammalia > Carnivora > Canidae > Urocyon > Urocyon cinereoargenteus. Next base: position 3,434,658 of record JAVLSZ010000042.1, on the reverse strand, counting down.
CCGAACCCGAACCCTAACCCTAAACCGAACCCTAACCCTAACCCTAACCCTAACCCGAACCCTAACCCAAACACGAACCCTAACCCGAACCCGAACCCTAACCCTAACCCGAACCCGAAACCTAACCCTAACCCGAACCCTAACCCTAACCCTAACCCGAACCCTAACCCTAACCCTAATTCGAAACCTAACCCTAACCCTAACCCAAATCCTAACCCTAACCTTAACCCGAACCCTAACCCGAACCCTAACCCTAACCCTAACCCTAACCCAAACCCTGACCCTAACCCTAACCCGAACCCTAACACTAAACTTACCCGAACGCTAACCCTAACCCTAAACTTAAATCTACCCCTAACCCGAACCCTAACCCTAACCCTAACCTGAAAACTAACCCTAACCCTAACCCTAACCCGTACCCTAACCCTAAGCCTAAACGTAACCCTAACCCTAACCCGAACCCTAACCCTAACCCGAACCCTAACCCTAACCCTAACCCTAAACCTAACCCTAACACCTAACCCTAACCCTAACCCTAACCCTAACCCTAACCTTAAAACCTAACCCTAACCCTAACCCGAACCCTAACCCTAACCCTAACCCGAAACCTAACCCTAAACCTAACCCTAACCCGAACCCTCACCCTAACCCTAACCCTAACCCATAACCCTAACCCGAACCCAAACCCTATCCCTAACCCTAACCCGAACTCTAAACCTGACCCTAACCCTAAGCCTAACCCGAAACCTAACCCTAACCCTAATCCCTAACCCTAACCCGAACCCTAACCCTAACCCGAACCCTAACCCTAACCCTAACCCGAACCCTAACCCTAACCCTAACAATAACCCTAACGCGAACCCTAACCCGTACCCTAACCCTAACCCTAACCCTAACCCGAGCCCTAACCTGAACTCTAACCCGACCCTAACCCTAAACACTAACCCTAACCCTAACCCGAAACCTAACCCTAACCCGAACCCGAACCCTAACCCTAACTCGAACACTAACCTTAACCCGAACCCTAACCCGAACCCTAACTCGAACCCTAACCCTAACCCGAACCCTAACCCGAACCCGAACCCTAACCCTAACCCTAACCCGAACCCGAACCCTAACCCTAACCCGAACCTTAACCCTAACCCGAACCCTAACCCTAATCCTAACCCGAACCCTAAACCTAAACCTAACGCTAACCCTAACCCTAACCCGAACCCTAACCTGAACTCTAACCCGACCCTAAACCTAACCCCTAACCCTAACCCTAACCCGAAACCTAACCCACACCCAAACCCGAACCCTAATCCTAACCCGAACCCTAACCCTAACCCTATCCCTAACTCTAACCATAACCCTAACCCGAACCCGAACACTAACCCGAAACCTAACCCTAACCCTAACCCTAACCCTAACCCTAACCCGAACCCGATCCAAACCCGAACCCGAACCCTAATCCTAACCGAACCCTAACCCTAACCCGAACCCTAAACCTAACTCTAACCGTAACACGAACCCTAACCCTAACTGTAACACTAACCGTAAAACCTAACGCTAACCCTAACCCTAACCCTAACCCTAACCCTAACCCTAACCCCTAACCCTAACCCTAACCCTAACCCGAACCCGAACCCTAACCCGAACCCTAACCCTAACCCTAATCCGAACCCTAACCCTAACCCTAACCCGAACCCTAAACCTAACCCGAACCCGAAACCTAACCCTAACCCTAAGCCTAAACCTAACCCTAACCCAAACCCTAACCCTAACCCGAACCCGAACACTAACCCTAACCCTAACCCTAACGCTAACCCCAACCCTAACCCTAACCCTAACCCTAACCATAACCCGAACCCTAACCCGAACCCGAAACCTAACCCGAATCCGAACCCTAACCCTAAAACTAACCCTAAACTGAACCCTAACCCGAACCCTAACTCGAACCCTAACCCTAACCCGAACCCTAACCCGAACCCGAACCCTAACCCTAACCCTAACCCGAACCCGAACCCTAACCCTAACCCGAACCTTAACCCTAACCCGAACCCTAACCCTAATCCTAACCCGAACCTTAACCCTAACCCTAACCCTAACCCGAACCCTAACCTGAACTCTAACCCGACCCTAACCCTAACCCCTAACCCTAACCCTAACCCGAAACCTAACCCTAACACGAACCCGAACCCTAACCCTAACCCGAACCCTAACCCTAACCCTAACCCTAACCCTAACCCGAACCCGAACACTAAACCGAACCCTAACCCTAACCCGAACCCTAACCCTAACCCTAACCCGAACCCTAACCCTAAAGATAACCCGAACTGGAACCCTAACCCGAACCCTAACCCTAACCCTAACCCGAACCCTAACCCTAACCAGAACCTGAACCCTAACCCTAACCCGAACCCGAACCCGAACCCTAACCCTAACCCTAACCCGAACCCTAACCCTAACCCGAACCTGAACCCTAACCCTAACCCGAACCCGAACCCGAAACCTAACCCTAACCCGAACCCTAACCCTAACCCGAACCCGAACCCGAACCCTAACCCTAAACCGAAACCTAACCCTAACCCTAACCCTAACCCGAACCCTAACCCAAACACGAACCCTAACCCGAACCCGAACCCTAACCCTAACCCGAACCCGAACCCTAACCCTAACCCGAACCCTAACCCTAACCCTAACCCGAACCCGAACCCTAACCCTAACCCTAACCCGAAACCTAACCCTAACCCTAACCCGAATCCTAACCCTAACCTTAACCCGAACCCTAACCCGAACCCTAACCCTAAACCTAAACCTACCCAAACCCTGACCCTAACCCTAACCCTAACCCTAACCCTAACCCTAACCTTAAATCTACCCCTAACCCGAACCCTAACCCTAACCCTAACCTGAACACTAACCCTAACCCTAACACTAACCCGAACCCTAACCCTAACCCTAAACATAACCCTAACCCTAACCCGAACCCTAACCTGAACTCTAACCCGACCCTAACCCTAACCCCTAACCCTAACCCTAACCCGAAACCTAACCCTAACACGAACCCGAACCCTAACCCTAACCCGAAACCTAACCCTAACCCTAACCCTACCCTAACCCCTAACCCTAACACTAACCCTAACCCTAACCTTAAAACCTAAACCTAAACCTAACCCTAACCCTAACCCGAACCCTAACCCTAACCCTAACCCGAACCCTAACCCTAACCCTAACCCTAACCCGAACCCTCACCCTAACCCTAACCCTAACCCCTAACCCTAACCCGAACCCAAACCCTAACCCTAAACCTAACCCGAACTCTAAACCTAACCCTAACCCTAAGCCTACCCCAAAACCTAACCCTAACCCTAATCCCTAACCCTAACCCGAACCCTAACCCTAAACCGAACACTAACACTAACCCTAACCCTAACCCGAACCCTAACCCTAACCCTAACCCTAACGCGAACCCTAACCCGTACCCTAACCCTAACCCTAACCCTAACCCGAACCCTAACCTGAACTCTAACCCGACCCTAACCCTAACCCCTAACCCTAACCCTAACCCGAAACCTAACCCTAACCCGAACCTGAACCCTAACCCTAACTCGAACCCTAACCTTAACCCTAACCCTAACCCTAACCCGAACCCTAACTCTAACCCGAACCCTAACCCGAACCCGAACCCTAACCCTAACCCTAACCCTAACCCGAACCCTAACCTGAACCCTAACTCGAACCCTAACCCTAACCCGAACGCTAACCCGAACCCGAACCCTAACCCTAACCCTAACCCGAACCCGAACCCTAACCCTAACCCGAACCTTAACCCTAACCCGAACCCTAACCCTAATCCTAAACCGAACCCTAACCCTAGCCCTAACGCTAACCCTAACCCTAACCGAACCCTAACCTGAACTCTAACCCGACCCTAACCCTAACCCCTAACCCTAACCCTAACCCGAAACCTAACCCTAACCCGAACCCGAGCCCTAATCCTAACCCGAACCCTAACCCTAACCCTAACCTTAACCCTAACCCTAACCCTAACCCGAACCCGAACACTAACCCGAACCCTAACCCTAACCCTAACCATAACCCTAACCCGAACGCTAACACGAACCCCTAACCCTAACCCTACCCCTATCCCGAACCCTAACCCTAACCCGAATCCTAAACCGAACCCTAACCCTAACCCAAAACCTAACCCGAACCCTAACCCGAATCCTAACCATAACCCCGAACCCGAACCCTAAACCTAACCATAACCCAACCCTACACCTAACCCTAACCCGAACCCTAACCCTAACACCGAACCCAAACCCTAACCCTAACCCGAACCCAAACCCTAACCCGAACCCTAACCCGTCCCTAACACTAACCCTAACTCGAACCCAAACCCTAAACTCTAACCCGAAACCTAACCCTAACCCGAACACTAACCCAAACCCTAACCCTAAACCTAACCCCGAAACCGAACCCTAACCCTAACCCTAACACTAACCCGAACCCTACACCGAACCCTAACCCGAACCCTAACCCTAACCCTAACCCTAAACCTAACCCTACCCCGAACCCTAACCAGAACCCTAACCTTAACCCGAACCCTAACCCTAACCCTCACCCGAAACTTAACCCGAACCATAAACCTAACCCTAACCCTAACCCGAACCCGACCCGAACCCGAACCCTAACCCGAACCCGAACCCGAACACTAACACGAACCCGAACCCTAACCCTAACCCTAACACTAAACCGAACCCTAACCCGAACCCTAACCCTAACCCGAACCCTAACCCTAACTCTAACCGTAACACGAACCCTAACCCTAACCGTAACCCTAACCCTAAAACCTAACGCTAACCCTAACCCTAACCCTAACCCTAAACCTAACCCCTAACCCTAACCCTAACCCTAACCCTAACCCGAAACCGAAACCTAACCCTAACCCTAACCCTAACACGAATCCTAACCCTGCCCCGAACCCGAAACCTAACCCTAACCCGAACCCTAACCCGAACCCTAACCCTAACCCGAATCCTAACCCTAACCCTAACCCTAACCCCGAACCCTAACCCGAACCCCTAACCCTAACCCTAACACTATCCCGAACCCTAAGGCTAACCCGAACCCGAACCCTAACCCTAACCCGAACCCTAACCCTAACCCGAACCCTAACCCTTACACGAACCCGAACCCGAATCCTAACTCTAAACCGAACCCTAACCCTAACACTAAACCTAACCGGAACACTAACCCAAACACGAACCCTAACCCGAACCCGAACCCTAACCCTAACCCAAACCGGAACCCTAACCCTAACCCGAACCCTAACCCTAACCCTAACCCGAACCCTAACCCTAACCCTAACCCGAAACCTAAACCTAACCCTAACCCGAATCCTAACCCTAACCTTAACCCGAACCCTAACCCGAACCCTAACCCTAACCCTAACGCTAACCCAAACCCTGACCCTAACCCTATCCCGAACCCTAACACTAACCTTACCCGAACGCTAACCCTAACCCGAACCTTAAATCTACCCCTAACCAGAACCCTAACCCTAACCCTAACCTGAACACTAACCCTAACCCTAACCCTAACCCGTACCCTAACCCTAACCCTAAACGTAACCCTAACCCTAACCCGAAACCTAACCCTAACCCGAACCCTAACCCTAACCCTAACCCTAACCCTAACCCCTAACCCTAACCCTAACCCTAACCTTAAAACCTAACCCTAACCCTAAACATAACCCTAACCCGAACCTTAAATCTACCCCTAACCCGAACCCTAACCCTAACCCTAACCTGAACACTAACCCTAACCCTAACCCTAACCCGTACCCTAACCCTAACCCTAAACGTAACCCTAACCCTAACCCGAACCCTAACCCTAACCCGAACCCTAACCCTAAACCTAACCCTAACCCTAACCCTAACACTAACCCCTAACCCTAACCCTAACCCTAACCTTAAAACCTAACCCTAACCCTAACCCTAAACCTAACCCGAACCCTAACCCTAACCCTAACCCGAACCCTAACCCTAACCCTAACCCTAACCCGAACCCTCACCCTAACCCTAACCCTAACCCCTAATCCTAACCCGAACCCTAACCCTAACCCTAACCTTAAAACCTAAACCTAAACCTAACCCTAACCCTAACCCGAACCCTAACCCTAACCCTAACCCGAACCCTAACCCTAACCCTAACCCTAACCCGAACCCTCACCCTAACCCTAACCCTAACCCCTAACCCTAACCCGAACCCAAACCCTAACCCTAAACCTAACCCGAACTCTAAACCTAACCCTAACCCTAAGCCTACCCCAAAACCTAACCCTAACCCTAATCCCTAACCCTAACCCGAACCCTAACCCTAAACCGAACACTAACACTAACCCTAACCCTAACCCGAACCCTAACCCTAACCCTAACCCTAACGCGAACCCTAACCCGTACCCTAACCCTAACCCTAACCCTAACCCGAACCCTAACCTGAACTCTAACCCGACCCTAACCCTAACCCCTAACCCTAACCCTAACCCGAAACCTAACCCTAACCCGAACCTGAACCCTAACCCTAACTCGAACCCTAACCTTAACCCTAACCCTAACCCTAACCCGAACCCTAACTCTAACCCGAACCCTAACCCGAACCCGAACCCTAACCCTAACCCTAACCCTAACCCGAACCCTAACCTGAACCCTAACTCGAACCCTAACCCTAACCCGAACGCTAACCCGAACCCGAACCCTAACCCTAACCCTAACCCGAACCCGAACCCTAACCCTAACCCGAACCTTAACCCTAACCCGAACCCTAACCCTAATCCTAAACCGAACCCTAACCCTAGCCCTAACGCTAACCCTAACCCTAACCGAACCCTAACCTGAACTCTAACCCGACCCTAACCCTAACCCCTAACCCTAACCCTAACCCGAAACCTAACCCTAACCCGAACCCGAGCCCTAATCCTAACCCGAACCCTAACCCTAACCCTAACCTTAACCCTAACCCTAACCCTAACCCGAACCCGAACACTAACCCGAACCCTAACCCTAACCCTAACCATAACCCTAACCCGAACGCTAACACGAACCCCTAACCCTAACCCTACCCCTATCCCGAACCCTAACCCTAACCCGAATCCTAAACCGAACCCTAACCCTAACCCAAAACCTAACCCGAACCCTAACCCGAATCCTAACCATAACCCCGAACCCGAACCCTAAACCTAACCATAACCCAACCCTACACCTAACCCTAACCCGAACCCTAACCCTAACACCGAACCCAAACCCTAACCCTAACCCGAACCCAAACCCTAACCCGAACCCTAACCCGTCCCTAACACTAACCCTAACCCGAACCCAAACCCTAAACTCTAACCCGAAACCTAACCCTAACCCGAACACTAACCCAAACCCTAACCCTAAACCTAACCCCGAAACCGAACCCTAACCCTAACCCTAACACTAACCCGAACCCTACACCGAACCCTAACCCGAACCCTAACCCTAACCCTAACCCTAAACCTAACCCTACCCCGAACCCTAACCAGAACCCTAACCTTAACCCGAACCCTAACCCTAACCCTCACCCGAAACTTAACCCGAACCATAAACCTAACCCTAACCCTAACCCGAACCCGACCCGAACCCGAACCCTAACCCGAACCCGAACCCGAACACTAACACGAACCCGAACCCTAACCCTAACCCTAACACTAAACCGAACCCTAACCCGAACCCTAACCCTAACCCGAACCCTAACCCTAACTCTAACCGTAACACGAACCCTAACCCTAACCGTAACCCTAACCCTAAAACCTAACGCTAACCCTAACCCTAACCCTAACCCTAAACCTAACCCCTAACCCTAACCCTAACCCTAACCCTAACCCGAAACCGAAACCTAACCCTAACCCTAACCCTAACACGAATCCTAACCCTGCCCCGAACCCGAAACCTAACCCTAACCCGAACCCTAACCCGAACCCTAACCCTAACCCGAATCCTAACCCTAACCCTAACCCTAACCCCGAACCCTAACCCGAACCCCTAACCCTAACCCTAACACTATCCCGAACCCTAAGGCTAACCCGAACCCGAACCCTAACCCTAACCCGAACCCTAACCCTAACCCGAACCCTAACCCTTACACGAACCCGAACCCGAATCCTAACTCTAAACCGAACCCTAACCCTAACACTAAACCTAACCGGAACACTAACCCAAACACGAACCCTAACCCGAACCCGAACCCTAACCCTAACCCAAACCGGAACCCTAACCCTAACCCGAACCCTAACCCTAACCCTAACCCGAACCCTAACCCTAACCCTAACCCGAAACCTAAACCTAACCCTAACCCGAATCCTAACCCTAACCTTAACCCGAACCCTAACCCGAACCCTAACCCTAACCCTAACGCTAACCCAAACCCTGACCCTAACCCTATCCCGAACCCTAACACTAACCTTACCCGAACGCTAACCCTAACCCGAACCTTAAATCTACCCCTAACCAGAACCCTAACCCTAACCCTAACCTGAACACTAACCCTAACCCTAACCCTAACCCGTACCCTAACCCTAACCCTAAACGTAACCCTAACCCTAACCCGAAACCTAACCCTAACCCGAACCCTAACCCTAACCCTAACCCTAACCCTAACCCCTAACCCTAACCCTAACCCTAACCTTAAAACCTAACCCTAACCCTAAACATAACCCTAACCCGAACCTTAAATCTACCCCTAACCCGAACCCTAACCCTAACCCTAACCTGAACACTAACCCTAACCCTAACCCTAACCCGTACCCTAACCCTAACCCTAAACGTAACCCTAACCCTAACCCGAACCCTAACCCTAACCCGAACCCTAACCCTAAACCTAACCCTAACCCTAACCCTAACACTAACCCCTAACCCTAACCCTAACCCTAACCTTAAAACCTAACCCTAACCCTAACCCTAAACCTAACCCGAACCCTAACCCTAACCCTAACCCGAACCCTAACCCTAACCCTAACCCTAACCCGAACCCTCACCCTAACCCTAACCCTAACCCCTAATCCTAACCCGAACCCTAACCCTAACCCTAACCCTAACCCGAACCCTCACCCTAACCCTAACCCTAACGCGAACCCTAACCCGTACCCTAACCCTAACCCTAACCCTAACCCGAACCCTAACCTGAACTCTAACCCGACCCTAACCCTAAACCCTAACCCTAACCCTAACCCGAAACCTAACCCTAACCCGAACCCGAACCCTAACCCTAACTCGAACCCTAACCTTAACCCTAACCCTAACCCTAACCCGAACCCTAACCCGAACCCGAACCCTAACCCGAACCCGAACCCTAACCCTAACCCTAACCCTAACCCGAACCCTAACCCGAACCCTACCTCGAACCCGAACCCTAACCCGAACCCGAACCCTAACCCTAACCCTAACCCGAACCCGAACCCTAACCCTAACCCGAACCTTAACCCTAACCCGAACACTAAACCTAATCCTAACCCGAACCCTAAACCTAACCCTAACCCTAACCCTAACCCGAACCCGAACCCTAAACCTAACCCGAAACCTAACCCACACCAGAACCCGAACCCTAATCCTAACCCGAACCCTAACCCTAAACCTAACCCTAACCCTAACGCTAAACCTAACCCGAACCCGAACACTAACCCGAACCCTAACGCTAACCCTAACCCTAACCCTAACCTGAACGCTAACACGAACCCCTAACCCTAACCCTAACCCTATCCCGAACCCTAACCCTAACCCGAACCCTAAACCAAACCCTAACCCTAACCCGAAACCTAACCCAAACCCTAACCCGAACCCTAACCCTAACCCTAACCCGAATCCTAACCATAACCCCGAACCCGAACCCTAAACCTAACCCTAACCCAAACCCTACCCCTAAACCTAACCCGAACCCTAACCCTAACACCGAACCCTAACCCTAACCCTAACCCAAACCCAAACCCTAAACCGAACCCTAACCCGTCCCTAACACTAACCCTAACCCGAACCCAAACCCTAAACACTAACCCGAAACCTAACCCTAACCCGAACCCTAACCCAAACCCTAACCCTAACCCTAACCCCGAAACCGAACCCTAACCCTAACCCTAACACTAACCCGAACCCTACACCGAACCCTAACCCGAACCCGAACCCTAACCCTAACCCTAAACCTAACCCTACCCCGAACCCTAACCAGAACCCTAACCTTAACACGAACCCTAACCCTAACCCTCACCCGAACCTTAACCCGAACCATAAAACTAACCCTAACCCTAACCCGAACCCGACCCGAACCCGAACCCGAACCCTAACCCGAACCCGAACCCGAACACTAACCCGAACCCGAACCCTAACCATAACCCTAACACTAAACCGAACCCTAACCCGAACCCTAACCCTAACCCGAACCCTAACCCTGACTCTAACCGTAACACGAACCCTAACCCTAACCGTAACCCTAACCCTAAAACCTAACGCTAACCCTAACCCTAACCCTAACTCTAACCCTAACCCTTAACCCTAACCCTAAACCTAACCCTAAACCTAACCCGAACCCTAACCCAACCCTAACCCAAACCCAAACCCTAAACCGAACCCTAACCCGTCCCTAACACTAACCCTAACCCGAACCCAAACCCTAAACACTAACCCGAAACCTAACCCTAACCCGAACCCTAACCCAAACCCTAACCCTAACCCTAACCCCGAAACCGAACCCTAACCCTAACCCTAACACTAACCCGAACCCTACACCGAACCCTAACCCGAACCCGAACCCTAACCCTAACCCTAAACCTAACCCTACCCCGAACCCTAACCAGAACCCTAACCTTAACACGAACCCTAACCCTAACCCTCACCCGAACCTTAACCCGAACCATAAAACTAACCCTAACCCTAACCCGAACCCGACCCGAACCCGAACCCGAACCCTAACCCGAACCCGAACCCGAACACTAACCCGAACCCGAACCCTAACCATAACCCTAACACTAAACCGAACCCTAACCCGAACCCTAACCCTAACCCGAACCCTAACCCTAACCCTAACCCTAACCCTAACCTGAACGCTAACACGAACCCCTAACCCTAACCCTAACCCTATCCCGAACCCTAACCCTAACCCGAACCCTAAACCAAACCCTAACCCTAACCCGAAACCTAACCCAAACCCTAACCCGAACCCTAACCCTAACCCTAACCCTAACCCGAACCCGAACCCTAACCCGAACCCTAACCCTAACCATAATCCGAACCCTAACCCTAACCCTAACCCGAACCCGAACCCTAAACCTAACCCGAACCCGAACCCTAACCCTAACCCTAACCCTAAACCTAACCCTAACCCAAACCCTAACCCTAACCCGAACCCGAACACTAACCCTAAACCTAACGCTAACCCCAACCCTAACCCTAACCCTAACCCTAACCCGAAACCTAACCCGAACCCTAACCCGAACCCTAACACTAACCCTAACCCGAAACCTAACCCTAACACTAACCCGAACCCTAACCCTAACACGAACACTAACCCTAACCCTAACCCTAACCCTGAACCCTAACCCTAACCCTAACCCTAAACCGAACCCTAATCCTAAACCGAACCCGAACCCTAACCCTAACCTTAACTCTTACCCGAACCCTAACCCGAACACTAACCCGAACCCTAACCCTAACCCTAACTCTAACCCTAACCCGAACCCTAACCCGAACCCTAAACCCTAACCCTAACCGGAACACTAAACCTAACCCTAACCCGAACCCTAACCCGAACACTAACCCTAACCCTAACCCGAACCCTAACCCTAACCCGAACCTTAACCTTACTAACCCTAACCCGAACCCTAAACCTAACCCTAAACTGAACCCGAACCCTAACCCGAACCCTAACCCGAACCCCAACCCGAACCCTAACCCTAACCCTAAACAGAAACCTATCCTGAACCCTAACCCTAACCCTAACCCGAACCCTAACCCTAACCCTAACCCGAACCCGAACCCTAACCCGAACCCTTACCCGAACCCTAACCCTAACCCTAAACTGAAACCTATCCTGAACCCTAACCCTAACCCTAACCCCAACCCTAACCCTAACCCTAACACTAACCCTAAACCTAACCCGAACCCTAACCCTAAACGTAACCCTAACCCTAACCCTAACACTTACCCTAACCAGAACCCTAACCCTAACCCCTAACTCGAACCCTAACCCTAATCCGAACCCTAACCCTAACCCGAACCCTAACCCTAAACCTACCCTAACCCTAACCCTAACCCTAACCCCTAACCCTAACCCTAACCCTAACCTTAAAACCTAACCCTAACCCTAACCCTAAACCTAACCCGAACCCTAACCCTAACCCTAACCCGAACCCAAACCCTAAACTCTAACCCGAAACCTAACCCTAACCCGAACCCTAACCCAAACCCTAACCCTAAACCTAACCCCGAAACCGAACCCTAACCCTAACCCTAACACTAACCCGAACCCTACACCGAACCCTAACCCGAACCCGAACCCTAACCCTAACCCTAAACCTAACCCTACCCCGAACCCTAACCAGAACCCTAACCTTAACCCGAACCCTAACCCAACACTCACCCGAAACTTAACCCGAACCATAAACCTAACCCTAACCCTAACCCGAACCCGACCCGAACCCGAACCCTAACCCGAACCCGAAGCCGAACACTAACACGAACCCGAACCCTAACCCTAAACCTAACACTAAACCGAACCCTAACCCGAACCCTAACCCTAACCCGAACCCTAACCCTAACTCTAACCGTAACACGAACCTTAACCCTAACCGTAACCCTAACCCTAAAACCTAACGCTAACCATAACCCTAACCCTAACCCTAACCCCTAACCCTAATCCTAACCCTAACCCTAACCCGAAACCGAACCCTAACCCTAACCCTAACCCTAACACGAATCCTAACCCTGCCCCGAACCCGAAACCTAACCCTAACCCGAACCCTAACCCGAACCCTAACCCTAACCCGAATCCTTACCCTAACCCTAACCCGAACCCTAACCCGAATCCCTAACCCTAACCCTAACACTACCCCGAACCCTAAGGCTAACCCGAACCCGAAACCTAACCCTAACCCGAACCCTAACCCTAACCCGAACCCTAACCCTTACACGAACCCGAACCCGAATCCTAACCCTAAACCGAACCCTAACCCTAACCCTAAACCTAACCGGAACCCTAACCCAAACACGAACCCTAACCCGAACCCTAACCCTAACCCGAACCCAAACCCTAACCCTAACCCGAACCCTAACCCTAACCCTAACCCGAACCCTAACCCTAACCCTAACCCGAAACCTAACCCTAACCCTAACCCGAATCCTAACCCTAACCTTAACCCGAACCCTAACCCGAACCCTAAACCTAACCCTAACGCTAACCCAAACCCTGACCCTAACCCTAACCCGAACCCTAACACTAAACTTACCCGAACGCTAACCCTAACCCGAACCTTAAATCTACCCCTAACCAGAACCCTAACCCTAACCCTAACCTGAACACTAACCCTAACCCTAACCCTAACCCGTACCCTAACCCTAACCCTAAACGTAACCCTAACCCTAACCCGAACCCTAACCCTAACCCGAACCCTAACCCTAACCCTAACCCTAACCCTAACCCCTAACCCTAACCCTAACCCTAACCCTAACCTTAAAACCTAACCCTAACCCTAACCATAACCCTAACCCGAAACCTAACCCTAACCCTAACCCGAACCCTAACCCTAACCCTAACCCAAACCCTGACCCTAACCCTAACCCGAACCCTAACACTAACCTTACCCGAACGCTAACCCTAACCCGAACCTTAAATCTACCCCTAACCCGATCCCTAACCCTAACCCTAACCTGAACACTAACCCTAACCCTAACCCGTACCCTAACCCTAACCCTAAACGTAACCCTAACCCTAACCCGAACCCTAACCCTAACCCGAACCCTAACCCTAACCCTAACCCTAGCCCTAACCCTAACCCTAACCCTAACCCCTAACCCTAACCATAACACTAACCTTAAAACCTAACCCTAACCGTAACCCTAAACCTTACCCGAACCCTAACCCTAACCCGAACCCGAACCCTAACCCTAACCCTAACCCTAACCCGAACCCTCACCCTAACCCTAACCCTAACCCCTAATCCTAACCCGAACCCTAACCCTAACCCTAACCCTAACCCGAAACCAAACCCTAACCCGAACCCTAACCCGTCCCTAACCCTAACCCTAACCCGAACCCAAACCCTAAACCCTAACCCGAAACCTAACCCTAACCCGAACCCTAACCCAAACCCTAACCCTAAACCTAACCCCGAAACCGAACCCTAACCCTAACCCTAACACTAACCCGAACCCTACATCGAACCCTAACCCGAACCCGAACCCTAACCCTAACCCTAAACCTAACCCTACCCCGAACCCTAACCAGAACCCTAACCTTAACCCGAACCGTAACCCTAACCCTCACCCGAACCTTAACCCGAACCATAAACCTAACCCTAACCCTAACCCGAACCCGACCCGAACCCGAACCCTAACCCGAACCCGAACCCGAACCCGAACACTAACCCGAACCCGAACCCTAACCCTAACCCTAACACTAAACCGAACACTAACCCGAACCCTAACCCTAACCCGAACCCTAACCCTAACTCTAACCGTAACACGAACCTTAACCCTAACCGTAACCCTAACCCTAAAACCTAACGCTAACCCTAACACTAACCCTAACCCTAACCCTAACCCCTAACCCTAACCCTAACCCTAACCCTAACCCGAAACCGAACCCTAACCCTAACCCTAACCCTAACACGAATCCTAACCCTGCCCCGAACCCGAAACCTAACCCTAACCCGAACCCTAACCCGAACCCTAACCCTAACCCGAACCCTAACCCTAACCCTAACCCTAACCCTAACCCAAACCCTAACCCGAACCCCTAACCCTAACCCTAACACTATCCCGAACCCTAACCCTAACCCGAACCCGAACCCTAACCCTAACCCGAACCCTAACCCTAACCCGAACCCTAACCCTAACCCTAACCCGAACCCGAACCCGAACCCTAACCCTAAACCGAACCCTAACCCTAACCCTAACCCTAACCCGAACCCTAACCCAAACACGAACCCTAACCCGAACCCGAACCCTAACCCTAACCCGAACCCGAACCCTAACCCTAACCCGAACCCTAACCCTAACCCTAACCCGAACCCTAACCCTAACCCTAATTCGAAACCTAACCCTACCCCTAACCCAAATCCTAACCCTAACCTTAACCCGAACCCTAACCCGAACCCTAACCCTAACCCTAACCCTAACCCAAACCCTGACCCTAACCCTAACCCGAACCCTAACACTAAACTAACCCGAACGCTAACCCTAACCCTAAACTTAAATCTACCCCTAACCCGAACCCTAACCCTAACCCTAACCTGAAAACTAACCCTAACCCTAACCCTAACCCGTACCCTAACCCTAACCCTAAACGTAAACCTAACCCTAACCCGATCCCTAACCCTAACCCGAACCCTAACCCTAACCGTAAACCTAACCCTAACACCTAACCCTAACCCTAACCCTAACCCTAACCCTAACCTTAAAACCTAACCCTAACCCTAACCCGAACCCTAACCCTAACCCTAACCCGAAACCTAACCCTAAACCTAACCCTAACCCGAACCCTCACCCTAACCCTAACCCTAACCCATAACCCTAACCCGAACCCAAACCCTATCCCTAACCCTAACCCGAACTCTAAACCTAACCCTAACCCTAAGCCTAACCCGAAACCTAACACTAACCCTAATGCCTAACCCTAACCCGAACCCTAACCCTAACCCGAACCCTAACCCTAACCCTAACCCGAACCCTAACCCTAACCCTAACAATAACCCTAACGCGAACCCTAACCCGTACCCTAACCCTAACCCTAACCCTAACCCGAGCCCTAACCTGAACTCTAACCCGACCCTAACCCTAAACACTAACCCTAACCCTAACCCGAAACCTAACCCTAACCCGAACCCGAACCCTAACCCTAACTCGAACACTAACCTTAACCCGAACCCTAACCCGAACCCTAACTCGAACCCTAACCCTAACGCGAACCCTAACCCGAACCCGAACCCTAACCCTAACGCTAACCCGAACCCGAACCCTAACCCTAACCCGAACCTTAACCCTAACCCGAACCCTAACCCTAATCCTAACCCGAACCCTAAACCTAAACCTAACGCTAACCCTAACCCTAACCCGAACCCTAACCTGAACTCTAACCCGACCCTAAACCTAACCCCTAACCCTAACCCTAACCCGAAACCTAACCCACACCCAAACCCGAACCTTAATCCTAACCCGAACCCTAACCCTAACCCTAACCCTAACTCTAACCATAACCCTAACCCGAACCCGAACACTAACCCGAACCCTAACCCTAACCCTAACCTTAACCCTAACCCGAACCCGACCCAAACCTGAACCCGAACCCTAATCCTAACCGAACCCTAACCCTAACCCGAACCCTAAACCTAACTCTAACCGTAACACGAACCCTAACCCTAACTGTAACACTAACCGTAAAACCTAACGCTAACCCTAACCCTAACCCTAACCCTAACCCTAAACCTAACCCCTAACCCTAACCCTAACCCTAACCCGAACCCGAACCCTAACCCGAACCCTAACCCTAACCCTAATCCGAACCCTAACCCTAACCCTAACCCGAACCCTAAACCTAACCCGAACCCGAACCCTAACCCTAACCCTAAGCCTAAACCTAACCCTAACCCAAACCCTAACCCTAACCCGAACCCGAACACTAACCCTAACCCTAACCCTAACGCTAACCCCAACCCTAACCCTAACCCTAACCCTAACCATAACCCGAACCCTAACCCGAACCCGAAACCTAACCCGAATCCGAACCCTAACCCTAAAACTAACCCTAAACTGAACCCTAACCCGAACCCTAACTCGAACCCTAACCCTATCCCGAACCCTAACCCGAACCCGAACCCTAACCCTAACCCTAACCCGAACCCGAACCCTAACCCTAACCCGAACCTTAACCCTAACCCGAACCCTAACCCTAATCCTAACCCGAACCTTAACCCTAACCCTAACCCTAACACGAACCCTAACCTGAACTCTAACCCGACCCTAACCCTAACCCCTAACCCTAACCCTAACCCGAAACCTAACCCTAACACGAACCCGAACCCTAACCCTAACCCGAACCCTAACCCTAACCCTAACACTAACCCTAACCCTAACCCGAACCCGAACACTAAACCGAACCCTAACCCTAACCCGAACCCTAACCCTAACCCTAACCCGAACCCTAACCCTAAAGATAACCCGAACTGGAACCCTAACCCGAACCCTAACCCTAACCCTAACCCGAACCCTAACCCTAACCAGAACCTGAACCCTAACCCTAACCCGAACCCGAACCCGAACCCTAACCCTAACCCTAACCCGAACCCTAACCCTAACCCGAACCTGAACCCTAACCCTAACCCGAACCCGAACCCGAAACCTAACCCTAACCCGAACCCTAACCCTAAACCGAACCCGAACCCGAACCCTAACCCTAAACCGAAACCTAACCCTAACCCTAACCCTAACCCGAACCCTAACCCAAACACGAACCCTAACCCGAACCCGAACCCTAACCCTAACCCGAACCCGAACCCTAACCCTAACCCGAACCCTAACCCTAACCCTACCCCGAACCCTAACCAGAACCCTAACCTTAACCCGAACCGTAACCCTAACCCTCACCCGAACCTTAACCCGAACCATAAACCTAACCCTAACCCTAACCCGAACCCGACCCGAACCCGAACCCTAACCCGAACCCGAACCCGAACACTAACCCGAACCCGAACCCTAACCCTAACCCTAACACTAAACCGAACACTAACCCGAACCCTAACCCTAACCGGAACCCTAACCCTAACTCTAACCGTAACACGAACCTTAACCCTAACCGTAACCCTAACCCTAAAACCTAACGCTAACCCTAACACTAACCCTAACCCTAACCCCTAACCCTAACCCTAACCCTAACCCTAACCCGAAACCGAACCCTAAACCTAACCCTAACCCTAACACGAATCCTAACCCTGCCCCGAACCCGAAACCTAACCCTAACCCGAACCCTAACCCGAACCCTAACCCTAACCCGAACCCTAACCCTAACCCTAACCCTAACCCTAACCCAAACCCTAACCCGAACCCCTAACCCTAACCCTAACACTATCCCGAACCCTAACCCTAATCCGAACCCGAACCCTAACCCTAACCCGAACCCTAACCCTAACCCGAACCCTAACCCTAACCCTAACCCGAACCCGAACCCGAACCCTAACCCTAAACCGAACCCTAACCCTAACCCTAACCCTAACCCGAACCCTAACCCAAACACGAACCCTAACCCGAACCCGAACCCTAACCCTAACCCGAACCCGAACCCTAACCCTAACCCGAACCCTAACCCTAACCCTAACCCGAACCCTAACCCGAACCCTAATTCGAAACCTAACCCTAACCCTAACCCAAATCCTAACCCTAACCTTAACCCGAACCCTAACCCGAACCCTAACCCTAACCCTAAACCTAACCCAAACCCTGACCCTAACCCTAACCCGAACCCTAACACTAAACTTACCCGAACGCTAACCCTAACCCTAAACTTAAATCTACCCCTAACCCGAACCCTAACCCTAACCCTAACCTGAAAACTAACCCTAACCCTAACCCTAACCCGTACCCTAACCCTAACCCTAAACGTAACCCTAACCCTAACCCGAACCCTAACCCTAACCCGAACCCTAACCCTAACCCTAAACCTAACCCTAACACCTAACCCTAACCCTAACCCTAACCCTAACCCTAACCTTAAAACCTAACCCTAACCCTAACCCGAACCCTAACCCTAACCCTAACCCGAAACCTAACCCTAAACCTAACCCTAACCCGAACCCTCACCCTAACCCTAACCCTAACCCATAACCCTAACCCGAACCCAAACCCTATCCCTAACCCTAACCCGAACTCTAAACCTAACCCTAACCCTAAGCCTAACCCGAAACCTAACCCTAACCCTAATCCCTAACCCTAACCCGAACCCTAACCCTAACCCGAAATCTAACCCTAACCCTAACCCGAACCCTAACCCTAACCCTAACAATAACCCTAACGCGAACCCTAACCCGTACCCTAACCCTAACCCTAACCCTAACCCGAGCCCTAACCTGAACTCTAACCCGACCCTAACCCTAAACACTAACCCTAACCCTAACCCGAAACCTAACCCTAACCCGAACCCGAACCCTAACCCTAACTCGAACACTAACCTTAACCCGAACCCTAACCCGAACCCTAACTCGAACCCTAACCCTAACCCGAACCCTAACCCGAACCCGAACCCTAACCCTAACCCTAACTCGAACCCGAACCCTAACCCTAACCCGAACCTTAACCCTAACCCGAACCCTAAACCTAATCCTAACCCGAACCCTAAACCTAAACCTAACGCTAACCCTAACCCTAACCCGAACCCTAACCTGAACTCTAACCCGACCCTAAACCTAACCCCTAACCCTAACCCTAACCCGAAACCTAACCCACACCCAAACCCGAACCCTAATCCTAACCCGAACCCTAACCCTAACCCTAACCCTAACTCTAACCATAACCCTAACCCGAACCCGAACACTAACCCGAACCCTAACCCTAACCCTAACCCTAACCCTAACCCGAACCCGACCCAAACCCGAACCCGAACCCTAATCCTAACCGAACCCTAACCCTAACCCGAACCCTAAACCTAACTCTAACCGTAACACGAACCCTAACCCTAACTGTAACACTAACCGTAAAACCTAACGCTAACCCTAACCCTAACCCTAACCCTAACCCTAACCCTAACCCTAACCCCTAACCCTAACCCTAACCCTAACCCGAACCCGAACCCTAACCCGAACCCTAACCCTAACCCTAATCCGAACCCTAACCCTAACCCTAACCCGAACCCTAAACCTAACCCGAACCCGAACCCTAACCCTAACCCTAAGCCTAAACCTAACCCTAACCCAAACCCTAACCCTAACCCGAACCCGAACACTAACCCTAACCCTAACCCTAACGCTAACCCCAACCCTAACCCTAACCCTAACCCTAACCATAACCCGAACACTAACCCGAACCCGAAACCTAACCCGAATCCGAACCCTAACCCTAAAACTAACCCTAAACTGAACCCTAACCCGAACCCTAACTCGAACCCTAACCCTAACCCGAACCCTAACCCGAACCCGAACCCTAACCCTAACCCTAACCCGAACCCGAACCCTAACCCTAACCCGAACCTTAACCCTAACCCGAACCCTAACCCTAATCCTAACCCGAACCTTAACCCTAACCCTAACCCTAACCCGAACCCTAACCTGAACTCTAACCCGACCCTAACCCTAACCCCTAACCCTAACCCTAACCCGAAACCTAACCCTAACACGAACCCGA
Organism: Urocyon cinereoargenteus; assembly: GCA_032313775.1. Classification (NCBI taxonomy): domain Eukaryota; kingdom Metazoa; phylum Chordata; class Mammalia; order Carnivora; family Canidae; genus Urocyon; species Urocyon cinereoargenteus. The sequence continues at coordinate 3,414,061 of JAVLSZ010000042.1, read as the reverse complement.
ACCCTAACCCTAACCCGAACCCTAACCCTAACCCTAACCCTAACCCTAACCCGAACCCGAACACTAAACCGAACCCTAACCCTAACCCGAACCCTAACCCTAACCCGAACCCGAACCCTAACCCTAAAGATAACCCGAACTGGAACCCTAACCCGAACCCTAACCCTAACCCTAACCCGAACCCTAACCCTAACCAGAACCTGAACCCTAACCCTAACCCGAACCCGAACCCGAACCCGAACCCTAACCCTAACCCTAACCCGAACCCTAACCCTAACCCGAACCTGAACCCTAACCCTAACCCGAACCCGAACCCGAAACCTAACCCTAACCCGAACCCTAACCCTAACCCGAACCCGAACCCGAACCCTAACCCTAAACCGAAACCTAACCCTAACCCAAACCCTAACCCGAACCCTAACCCAAACACGAACCCTAACCCGAACCCGAACCCTAACCCTAACCCGAAACCGAACCCTAACCCTAACCCGAACCCTAACCCTAACCCTAACCCGAACCCTAACCCTAACCCTAACCCGAAACCTAACCCTAACCCTAACCCGAATCCTAACCCTAACCTTAACCCGAACCCTAACCCGAACCCTAACCCTAACCCTAAACCTTCCCAAACCCTGACCCTAACCCTAACCCTAACCCTAACCCTAACCCTAAACTTAAATCTACCCCTAACCCGAACCCTAACCCTAACCCTAACCTGAACACTAACCCTAACCCTAACACTAACCCGAACCCTAACCCTAACCCTAAACATAACCCTAACCCTAACCCGAACCCTAACCCTAACCCGAACCCTAACCCTAACCCTAACCCTAACCCTACCCTAACCCCTAACCCTAACCCTAACCCTAACCCTAACCTTAAAACCTAAACCTAAACCTAACCCTAACCCTAACACGAACCCTAACCCTAACCCTAACCCGAACCCTAACCCTAACCCTAACCCTAACCCGAACCCTCACCCTAACCCTAACACTAACCCCTAACCCTAACCCGAACCCAAACCCTAACCCTAAACCTAACCCGAACTCTAAACCTAACCCTAACCCTAAGCCTACCCCAAAACCTAACCCTAACCCTAATCCCTAACCCTAACCCGAACCCTAACCCTAAACCGAACACTAACACTAACCCTAACCCTAACCCGAACCCTAACCCTAACCCTAACCCTAACGCGAACCCTAAACCGTACCCTAACCCTAACCCTAACCCTAACCCGAACCCTAACCTGAACTCTAACCCGACCCTAACCCTAACCCCTAACCCTAACCCTAACCCGAAACCTAACCCTAACCCGAACCTGAACCCTAACCCTAACTCGAACCCTAACCTTAACCCTAACCCTAACCCTAACCCGAACCCTAACTCTAACCCGAACCCTAACCCGAACCCGAACCCTAACCCTAACCCTAACCCTAACCCGAACCCTAACCCGAACCCTAACTCGAACCCTAACCCTAACCCGAACGCTAACCCGAACCCGAACCCTAACCCTAACCCTAACCCGAACCCGAACCCTAACCCTAACCCGAACCTTAACCCTAACCCGAACCCTAACCCTAATCCTAAACCGAACCCTAACCCTAGCCCTAACGCTAACCCTAACCCTAACCGAACCCTAACCTGAACTCTAACCCGACCCTAACCCTAACCCCTAACCCTAACCCTAACCCGAAACCTAACCCTAACCCGAACCCGAGCCCTAATCCTAACCCGAACCCTAACCCTAACCCTAACCCTAACCCTAACCCTAACCCTAACCCGAACCCGAACACTAACCCGAACCCTAACCCTAACCCTAACCATAACCCTAACCCGAACGCTAACACGAACCCCTAACCCTAACCCTAACCCTATCCCGAACCCTAACCCTAACCCGAATCCTAAACCGAACCCTAACCCTAACCCAAAACCTAACCCGAACCCTAACCCGAATCCTAACCATAACCCCGAACCCGAACCCTAAACCTAACCATAACCCAAACCCTACACCTAACCCTAACCCGAACCCTAACCCTAACACCGAACCCAAACCCTAACCCTAACCCGAACCCAAACCCTAACCCGAACCCTAACCCGTCCCTAACACTAACCCTAACCCGAACCCAAACCCAAAACTCTAACCCGAATCCTAACCCTAACCCGAACACTAACCCAAACCCTAACCCTAAACCTAACCCCGAAACCGAACCCTAACCCTAACCCTAACACTAACCCGAACCCTACACCGAACCCTAACCCGAACCCGAACCCTAACCCTAACCCTAAACCTAACCCTACCCCGAACCCTAACCAGAACCCTAACCTTAACCCGAACCCTAACCCTAACCCTCACCCGAAACTTAACCCGAACCATAAACCTAACCCTAACCCTAACCCGAACCCGACCCGAACCCGAACCCTAACCCGAACCCGAACCCGAACACTAACACGAACCCGAACCCTAACCCTAACCCTAACACTAAACCGAACCCTAACCCGAACCCTAACCCTAACCCGAACCCTAACCCTAACTCTAACCGTAACACGAACCCTAACCCTAACCGTAACCCTAACCCTAAAACCTAACGCTAACCCTAACCCTAACCCTAACCCTAACCCTAACCCCTAACCCTAACCCTAACCCTAACCCTAACCCGAAACCGAAACCTAACCCTAACCCTAACCCTAACACGAATCCTAACCCTGCCCCGAACCCGAAACCTAACCCTAACCCGAACCCTAACCCGAACCCTAACCCTAACCCGAATCCTAACCCTAACCCTAACCCTAACCCGAACCCTAACCCGAACCCCTAACCCTAACCCTGACACTATCCCGAACCCTAAGGCTAACCCGAACCCGAACCCTAACCCTAACCCGAACCCTAACCCTAACCCGAACCCTAACCCTTACATGAACCCGAACCCGAATCCTAACTCTAAACCGAACCCTAACCCTAACCCTAAACCTAACCGGAACCCTAACCCAAACACGAACCCTAACCCGAACCCGAACCCTAACCCTAACCCAAACCCGAACCCTAACCCTAACCCGAACCCTAACCCTAACCCTAACCCGAACCCTAACCCTAACCCTAACCCGAAACCTAAACCTAACTCTAACCCGAATCCTAACCCTAACCTTAACCCGAACCCTAATCCGAACCCTAACCCTAACCCTAACGCTAACCCAAACCCTGACCCTAAACCTATCCCGAACCCTAACACTAACCTTACCCGAACGCTAACCCTAACCCGAACCTTAAATCTACCCCTAACCAGAACCCTAACCCTAACCCTAACCTGAACACTAACCCTAACCCTAACCCTAACCCGTACCCTAACCCTAACCCTAAACGTAACCCTAACCCTAACCCGAAACCTAACCCTAACCCGAACCCTAACCCTAACCCTAACCCTAACCCTAACCCCTAACCCTAACCCTAACCCTAACCCTAACCTTAAAACCTAACCCTAACCCTAACCATAACCCTATCCCGAACCCTAACCCTAACCCTAACCCGAACCCTAACCCTAACCCTAACCCTAACCCAAACCCTGACCCTAACCCTAACCCGAACCCTAACACTAACCTTACCCGAACGCTAACCCTAACCCGAACCTTAAATCTACCCCTAACCCGAACCCTAACCCTAACCCTAACCTGAACACTAACCCTAACCCTAACCCTAACCCGTACCCTAACCCTAACCCTAAACGTAACCCTAATCCTAACCCGAACCCTAACCCTAACCCGAACCCTAACCCTAAACCTAACCCTAACCCTAACCCTAACACTAACCCCTAACCCTAACCCTAACCCTAAACTTAAAACCTAACCCTAACCCTAACCCTAAACCTAACCCGAACCCTAACCCTAACCCTAACCCGAACCCTAACCCTAACCCTAACCCTAACCCGAACCCTCACCCTAACCCTAACCCTAACCCCTAATCCTAACCCGAACCCTAACCCTAACCCTAACCCTAACCCGAAACCTAACCCTAACCCTAACTCTAACCCTAAACCTAACCCTAACCCGAACCCTAACCCTAACCCTAACCCTAACGCGAACCCTAACCCGTACCCTAACCCTAACCCTAACCCTAACCCGAACCCTAACCTGAACTCTAACCCGACCCTAACCCTAAACCCTAACCCTAACCCTAACCCGAAACCTAACCCTAACCCGAACCCGAACCCTAACCCTAACTCGAACCCTAACCTTAACCCTAACCCTAACCCTAACCCGAACCCTAACCCGAACCCGAACCCTAACCCGAACCCGAACCCTAACCCTAACCCTAACCCGAACCCTAACCCGAACCCTACCTCGAACCCGAACCCTAACCCGAACCCGAACCCTAACCCTAACCCTAACCCGAACCCGAACCCTAACCCTAACCCGAACCTTAACCTTAACCCGAACACTAAACCTAATCCTAACCCGAACCCTAAACCTAACCCTAACCCTAACCCTAACCCGAACCCGAACCCTAACCCTAACCCGAAACTTAACCCACACCAGAACCCGAACCCTAATCCTAACACGAACCCTAACCCTAACCCTAACCCTAACCCTAACGCTAAACCTAAACCGAACCCGAACACTAACCCGAACCCTAACGCTAACCCTAACCCTAACCCTAACCTGAACGCTAACACGAACCCCTAACCCTAACCCTAACCCTATCCCGAACCCTAACCCTAACCCGAACCCTAAACCAAACCCTAACCCTAACCCGAAACCTAACCCAAACCCTAACCCGAACCCTAACCCTAACCCTAACCCGAATCCTAACCATAACCCCGAACCCGAACCCTAAACCTAACCCTAACCCATACCCTACCCCTAACCCTAACCCGAACCCTAACCCTAACACCGAACCCTAACCCTAACCCTAACCCAAACCCAAACCCTAAACCGAACCCTAACCCGTCCCTAACACTAACCCTAACCCGAACCCAAACCCTAAACACTAACCCGAAACCTAACCCTAACCCGAACCCTAACCCAAACCCTAACCCTAACCCTAACCCCGAAACCGAACCCTAACCCTAACCCTAACACTAACCCGAACCCTACACCGAACCCTAACCCGAACCCGAACCCTAACCCTAACCCTAAACCTAACCCTACCCCGAACCCTAACCAGAACCCTAACCTTAACACGAACCCTAACCCTAACCCTCACCCGAACCTTAACCCGAACCATAAAACTAACCCTAACCCTAACCCGAACCCGACCCGAACCCGAACCCGAACCCTAACCCGAACCCGAACCCGAACACTAACCCGAACCCGAACCCTAACCATAACCCTAACACTAAACCGAACCCTAACCCGAACCCTAACCCTAACCCGAACCCTAACCCTGACTCTAACCGTAACACGAACCCTAACCCTAACCGTAACCCTAACCCTAAAACCTAACGCTAACCCTAACCCTAACCCTAACTCTAACCCTAACCCCTAACCCTAACCCTAACCCTAACCCTAACCCGAACCCGAACCCTAACCCGAACCCTAACCCTAACCATAATCCGAACCCTAACCCTAACCCTAACCCGAACCCGAACCCTAAACCTAACCCGAACCCGAACCCTAACCCTAACCCTAACCCTAAACCTAACCCTAACCCAAACCCTAACCCTAACCCGAACCCGAACACTAACCCTAAACCTAACGCTAACCCCAACCCTAACCCTAACCCTAACCCTAACCCTAACCCGAAACCTAACCCGAACCCTAACCCGAACCCTAACACTAACCCTAACCCGAAACCTAACCCTAACACTAACCCGAACCCTAACCCTAACACGAACACTAACCCTAACCCTAACCCTAACCCCGAACCCTAACCCTAACCCTAACCCTAAACCGAACCCTAATCCTAAACCGAACCCGAACCCTAACCCTAACCTTAACTCTTACCCTAACCCTAACCCGAACCCTAATCCGAACCCTAACCCGAACCCTAACTCTAACCCTAACCCGAACCCTAACCCGAACCCTAAACCCTAACCCTAACCGGAACACTAAACCTAACCCTAACCCGAACCCTAACCCGAACCCTAACCCTAACCCTAACCCGAACCCTAACCCTAACCCGAACCTTAACCTTACTAACCCTAACCCGAACCCTAAACCTAACCCTAAACTGAACCCGAACCCTAACCCGAACCCTAACCCGAACCCCAAGCCGAACCCTAACCCTAACCCTAAACAGAAACCTATCCTGAACCCTAACCCTAACCCTAACCCGAACCCTAACCCTAACCCTAACCCGAACCCGAACCCTAACCCGAACCCTAACCCGAACCCTAACCCTAACCCTAAACTGAAACCTATCCTGAACCCTAACCCTAACCCTAACCCCAACCCTAACCCTAACCCTAACACTAACCCTAAACCTAACCCGAACCCTAACCCTAAACGTAACCCTAACCCTAACCCTAACACTTACCCTAACCAGAACCCTAACCCTAACCCCTAACTCGAACCCTAACCCTAATCCGAACCCTAACCCTAACCCGAACCCTAACCCTAAACCTACCCTAACCCTAACCCTAACCCTAACCCCTAACCCTAACCCTAACCCTAACCTTAAAACCTAACCCTAACCCTAACCCTAAACCTAACCCGAACCCTAACCCTAACCCTAACCCGAACCCAAACCCTAAACTCTAACCCGAAACCTAACCCTAACCCGAACCCTAACCCAAACCCTAACCCTAAACCTAACCCCGAAACCGAACCCTAACCCTAACCCTAACACTAACCCGAACCCTACACCGAACCCTAACCCGAACCCGAACCCTAACCCTAACCCTAAACCTAACCCTACCCCGAACCCTAACCAGAACCCTAACCTTAACCCGAACCCTAACCCTAACCCTCACCCGAAACTTAACCCGAACCATAAACCTAACCCTAACCCTAACCCGAACCCGACCCGAACCCGAACCCTAACCCGAACCCGAACCCGAACACTAACACGAACCCGAACCCTAACCCTAACCCTAACACTAAACCGAACCCTAACCCGAACCCTAACCCTAACCCGAACCCTAACCCTAACTCTAACCGTAACACGAACCTTAACCCTAACCGTAACCCTAACCCTAAAACCTAACGCTAACCCTAACCCTAACCCTAACCCTAACCCCTAACCCTAATCCTAACCCTAACCCTAACCCGAAACCGAACCCTAACCCTAACCCTAACCCTAACACGAATCCTAACCCTGCCCCGAACCCGAAACCTAACCCTAACCCGAACCCTAACCCGAACCCTAACCCTAACCCGAATCCTTACCCTAACCCTAACCCGAAACCTAACCCGAATCCCTAACCCTAACCCTAACACTACCCCGAACCCTAAGGCTAACCCGAACCCGAACCCTAACCCTAACCCGAACCCTAACCCTAACCCGAACCCTAACCCTTACACGAACCCGAACCCGAATCCTAACCCTAAACCGAACCATAACCCTAACCCTAAACCTAACCGGAACCCTAACCCAAACACGAACCCTAACCCGAACCCTAACCCTAACCCGAACCCAAACCCTAACCCTAACCCGAACCCTAACCCTAACCCTAACCCTAACCCTAACCTGAAACCTAACCCTAACCCTAACCCGAATCCTAACCCTAACCTTAACCCGAACCCTAACCCGAACCCTAACCCTAACCCTAACGCTAACCCAAACCCTGACCCTAACCCTAACCCGAACCCTAACACTAAACTTACCCGAACGCTAACCCTAACCCGAACCTTAAATCTACCCCTAACCAGAACCCTAACCCTAACCCTAACCTGAACACTAACCCTAACCCTAACCCTAACCCGTACCCTAACCCTAACCCTAAACGTAACCCTAACCCTAACCCGAACCCTAAGCCTAACCCGAACCCTAACCCTAACCCTAACCCTAACCCTAACCCTAACCCTAACCCCTAACCCTAACCCTAACCCTAACCCTAACCTTAAAACCTAACCCTAACCCTAACCATAACCTAACCCGAACCCTAACCCTAACCCTAAACCGAACCCTAACCCTAACCCTAACCCTAACCCAAACCCTGACCCTAACCCTAACCCGAACCCTAACACTAACCTTACCCGAACGCTAACCCTAACCCGAACCTTAAATCTACCCCTAACCCGATCCCTAACCCTAACCCTAACCTGAACACTAACCCTAACCCTAACCCGTACCCTAACCCTAACCCTAAACGTAACCCTAACCCTAACCCGAACCCTAACCCTAACCCGAACCCTAACCCTAACCCTAACCCTAGCCCTAACCCTAACCCTAACCCTAACCCCTAACCCTAACCATAACACTAACCTTAAAACCTAACCCTAACCGTAACCCTAAACCTAACCCAAACCCTAACCCTAACCCTAACCCGAACCCTAACCCTAACCCTAAACCTAACCCGAACCCTCACCCTAACCCTAACCCTAACCCCTAATCCTAACCCGAACCCTAACCGTAACCCTAACCCTAACCCTAACCCGAAACCTAACCCTAACCCTAACTCTAACCCTAAACCTAACCCTAACCCGAACCCTAACCCTAACCCTAACCCTAACCCTAACGCGAACCCTAACCCGTACCCTAACCCTAACCCTAACCCTAACCCGAACCCTAACCTGAACTCTAACCCGACCCTAACCCTAAACCCTAACCCTAACCCTAACCCGAAACCTAACCCTAACCCGAACCCGAACCCTAACCCTAACTCGAACCCTAACCTTAACCCTAACCCTAACCCTAACCCGAACCCTAACCCGAACCCGAACCCTAACCCGAACCCGAACCCTAACCCTAACCCTAAACATAACACGAACCCTAACCCGAACCCTACCTCGAACCCGAACCCTAACCCGAACCCGAACCCTAACCCTAACCCTAACCCGAACCCGAACCCTAACCCTAACCCGAACCTTAACCCTAACCCGAACACTAACCCTAATCCTAACCCGAACCCTAAACCTAACCCTAACGCTAACCCTAACCCTAACCCGAACCCTAACCTGAACTCTAACCCGACCCTAACCCTAACCCCTAACCCTAACCCTAACCCGAAACCTAACCCACACCAGAACCCGAACCCTAATCCTAACCCGAACCCTAACCCTAACCCTAACCCTAACCCTAACCCTAACCCTAAAGCTAAACCTAACCCGAACCCGAACACTAACCCGAACCCTAACGCTAACCCTAACCCTAACCCTAACCCGAACGCTAACACGTACCCCTAACCCTAACCCTAACCCTATCCCGAACCCTAACCCTAACCCGAACATTAAACCAAACCCTAACCCTAACCCGAAACCTAACCCGAACCCTAACCCGAACCCTAACCCTAACCCTAACCCGAATCCTAACCATAACCCCGAACCCGAACCCTAAACCTAACCCTAACCCAAACCCTACCCCTAACCCTAACCCGAACCCTAACCCTAACACCGAACCCTAACCCTAACCCTAACCCGAACCCAAACCCTAAACCGAACCCTAACACGTCCCTAACACTAACCCTAACCCGAACCCAAACCCTAAACACTAACCCGAAACCTAACCCTAACACGAACCCTAACCCAAACCCTAACCCTAACCCTAACCCCGAAACCGAACCCTAACCCTAACACTAACACTAACCCGAACCCTACACCGAACCCTAACCCGAACCCGAACCCTAACCCTAACCCTAAACCTAACCCTACACCGAACCCTAACCAGAACGCTAACCTTAACACGAACCCTAACCCTAACCCTCACCCGAACCTTAACCCGAACCATAAACCTAACCCTAACCCTAACCCGAACCCGACCCGAACCCGAACCCGAACCCTAACCCGAACCCGAACCCGAACACTAACCCGAACACGAACCCTAACCCTAACCCTAAAACAAAACCGAACCCTAACCCGAACCCTAACCCTAACCCGAACCCTAACCCTGACTCTAACCGTAACACGAACCCTAACCCTAACCGTAACCCTAACCCTAAAACCTAACGCTAACCCTAACCCTAACCCTAACCCTAACCCTAACCCCTAACCCTAACCCTAACCCTAACCCTAAACCGAACCCGAACCCTAACCCGAACCCTAACCCTAACCCTAATCCGAACCCTAACCCTAACCCTAACCCTAACCCGAACCCTAAACCTAACGCGAACCCGAACCCTAACCCTAACCCTAACCCTAAACCTAAGCCTAACCCAAACCCTAACCCTAACCCGAACCCGAACACTAACCCTAAACCTAACGCTAACCCCAACCCTAACCCTAACCCTAACCCTAACCCTAACCCGAAACCTAACCCGAACCCTAACCCGAACCCTAACACTAACCCTAACCCGAACCCTAACCCTAACACTAACCCGAACCCTAACCCTAACCCGAACACTAACCCTAACCCTAACCCTAACCCCGAACCCTAACGCTAACCCTAACCCTAAACCGAACCCTAACCCTAAACCGAACCCGAACCCTAACCCTAACCTTAACTCTTACCCTAACCCTAACCCTAACCCGAACCCTAACCCGAACCCTAACCCGAACCCTAACTCTAACCCTAACCCGAACCCTAACCCGAACCCTAAACCCTAACACTAACCGGAGCACTAAACCTAACCCTAACCCGAACCCTAACCAGAACCCTAACCCTAACCCTAACCCGAACCCTAACCCTAACCCGAACCTTAACCCTAACCCTAACCCAAACCCTAAACCTAACCCTAAACTGAACCCGAACCCGAACCCGAACCCTAACCTAACCCTAACCCTAACCCGAAACCTAACCCTAACCCTAACCCGAACCCGAACCCTAACCCGAACCCTAACCCTAACCCTAACACTACCCGAACCCTAACCCTAACCCTAACCCTAACCCGAACCCTAACCCTAACCCGAACCCTAACCCGAACCCTAACCTAACCCTAACCCTAACCCGAAACCTAACCCTAACCCTAACCCGAACCCGAACCCTAACCCGAACCCTAACCCTAACCCTAACACTACCCGAACCCTAACCCTAACCCTAACCCGAACCCTAACCCTAACCCGAACCCTAACCCGAACCCTAACCCGAACCCTAACCCTAACCCTAACCCGAACCCTAACCCTAACCCTAAGCCTAACCAGAACCCTAACCCTAACCCTAACTCTAACCCTAACCCTAACCCGAAACCTAACCTTAACCCTAACCCGAACCCTAACCCTAACCCGAACCCTAAACTTAACCCTAACCCGAACCCTAACCCTAACCCGAACCCTAACCCTAACCCTAACACTAACCCTAACCCCTAACCCTAACCCTACCCTAACCCTAACCCTAACCCTCAAACCTAACCTGAACCCTAACCCTAACCCTAACCCTAACACGAACCCTAACTCTAACCCTAACCCTAACCCTAACCCTAACCCGAACCCTAACCCTTAACCCTAACCCGAACCCGAACCCTAAACACTTACCCAAAACCTAACCCTAAACCGAACCCTAACCCGAACCCTAACCCTAACCCTAACCCCGAACCCGAACCCTAAACCTAACCCTAACCCTAACCCGAACCCTCACCCTAACCCGAAACCTAACCCGAACCCTAAACCAAACCCTTACCCTAACCCTAACCCTAACCGTAACCCGAACCCGAACCCTAACCCGAACCCTAACCCTAACCGTAACCCTAACCCTAACCCGAACCCTAACCCGAAACCTAGCCCGAACCCTAACCCGAACCCTAACCCTAACCCTAACCCTAACCCGAACCCTAACCCGAAACCTAACCCTAACCCTAACCCGAACCCTAACCCGAAACCTAACCCTAACCCTAACCCTAACCCGAACCCCAACCCGAACCCTAACCCTAACCCTAAACTGAAACCTATCCTGAACCCTAACGCTAACCCTAACCCGAAACCTAACCCTAACCCTAACCCGAACCCGAACCCTAACCCGAACCCTAACCCGAACCCTAACCCTAACCCTAAACTGAAACCTATCCTGAACCCTAACCCTATACCCTAACCCCAACCCTAACCCTAACCCTAACACTAACCCTAAACCTAACCCGAACCCTAACCCTAAATGTAACCTTAACCCTAACCCTAACACTTACCCTAACCAGAACCCTAACCCTAACCCCTAACTCGAACCCTAACCGTAATCCGAACCCTAACCCTAACCCAAACCCTAACCCTAACCCTACCCTAACCCTAACGTGAACCCGAATCCTAAACCTAACCCTAACCCGAACCCTAACCCTAACCCGAAACCTAACCCTAAACCTAACCCGAATCATAACCCTAACCTTAACCCGAACCGTAACCCGAACCCTAACCCTAACCCTAATCCTAACCCAAACCCTAACCCTAACCCTAACCCGAACCCTAACCCTAACCCGATTCCTAACTCTAACCCTAACCCGAACCCTAACCCTAACCCTAACCCGAACCCTAACCCTAACCCTAACCCTAACACGAACCCTAACCCTAACCCTAAATCTAACTCTAACCCTAACCCGAACCCTAACCCTAACGCGAACCCTAACCCTAACCCTAACCCTAACACCTAACCCTAACCCTAAACCTAAACCTAACCTTAACCCTAAAACCTAACCCTAACCCTAACCCTAACCCTAACCCGAAACCTAACCCTAACCCTAACCCGAACCCTAACCCGAACCCTAACCCTAACCCGAACCCTAACACTAACCCGAACCCTATGCCTAACCCGAACCCGAACCCGAACCCTATCCCTAACCCGAACCCTAAACCTAACCCTAACGCTAACCCTAACCCTAAAACAAACCCTAACCCTAACCCTAACCCTAACCCTAACCCGAACCCTAACCCTAACCCTAACCCGAACCCTAACCCTAACCCTAACCCTAACCCGAACCCTAAACCTAAACCGAACCCTAACTCTAACCCTAACCCGAACCCTAACCCTAACCCTAAACCTAACCCTAACCCTAAACCTAACCCTAACCCGAACACTAACCCTAACCCGAACCCGAACCCGAACCATAACCCTAACCCGAAACCTAAACCTAACCCTAACCCTAACCCGAAACGTAACCCAAACACGAACCCTAACCGGAACCCGAACCCTAACCCTAACCCGAACCTTAACCCTAACCCGAACCCTAACCTTAACCCGAACCCTAAAACTAACCCTAACCCGAATCCTAACCCTAACCCTAACCCGAAACCTAACCCGAACCCTAACCCTAACCCTAAACCTAACGCAAACCCTAACCCTAACCCGAACCCTAACCCTAAACCTAACCCGAACGCTAACCCTAACCCTAACCCTAAACCTAACCATAACCCGAACCCTAACCCTAACCCTAACCCGAACACTAACCCTAACCCTAACCCTAACCTGAACCGTAAACATAACCCTAAACCTAACCCTAACCCGAACCCGAACCCTAACCCTAACCCGAACCCTAACCCTAACCCTAACCCGAACCCTAACGCTAACCCTAACCCGAACTCTAACCCTAACCCTAACCCTAAGCCTAACCGAACCCTAACCCTCACCCTAACCCTAACCCCTAACCCTAACCCGAACCCTAAACCTAACCCTAACCCTTACTCTAACCCGAAACCTAACCCTAACCCTAACCCTAACCCTAACCCTCATACCTAACCCTAACCCTAACCCGAACCCTAACCCTAACCCGAACCCTAACCCTAACACTAACCCGAACTCTAACACTAACCCTAACCCTAAACCGAACCCTAACCCTTACCCTAACCCTAACCCCTAACCCTAACCCAAACCCTCACCCTAACTCGAACCCTATCCCTAACCCTAACCCAAACCCTAACCCTAACCCTAACCCCGAAACCGAACCCTAACCCTAACACTAACACTAACCCGAACCCTACACCGAACCCTAACCCGAACCCGAACCCTAACCCTAACCCTAAACCTAACCCTACACCGAACCCTAACCAGAACGCTAACCTTAACACGAACCCTAACCCTAACCCTCACCCGAACCTTAACCCGAACCATAAACCTAACCC
>JAVLSZ010000042.1:3380000-3395000 GCA_032313775.1 Urocyon cinereoargenteus | reverse complement strand
TAACCCGAACCCTAACCCTAACCCTAACCCGAAACCTAACCCTAACCCTAACCCGAAACCGAACCCTAAGCCGAACACTAACCCTAACCCTAATCCGAACCCTAACCCTAACCCTAACCCTAACCCGAACCCTAAACCTTAACCGAACCCGAACCCTAACCCTAACCCTAAACCTAACCCTAACCCAAACCCTAACCCTACCCCGAACCCGAACCCTAACCCTAACCCTAACCCTAACGCTAACCCCAACCCTAACCCTAACCCTAACCCTAACCCTAAACCTAACCCGAACCCTAACCCTAACCGTAACCCTAACCTTAAACCTAACCCTAACCCGAACCCGAACCATAACCCTAACCCCTAACCCGAACCCTAAACCTAATCCGAACCCTAACCCTAACCCGAAACCTAACCCTAAACCTAACCCTAACCCTAACCCGAACCCGAACCCTAAACCTAACCCTAACCCGAACCCTAACCCTAACCCGAACCCTAACCCTAACCCTAACCCTAACCCGAATCCTAACCCTAACCCTAACCTGAAAACTAACCCGAACCCTAACCCTAACCCTAATCCTAACCCAAACCCTACCCTAACCCGAACCCTAAACCTAACCCTAACCCGAACCCTAACCCTAACCCGAACCCTAACCCTAACCCTAACCCAAATCCTAACCCTAACCCTAACCCGAACCATAACCCGAACCCTAACCCTAACCCTAACTATAACCCAAACCCTAACCCTAACCCTAACCGGAACCCTAACCCTAACCCGAACCCGAACCCTAACCCTAACCCTAACCCTAACCCGAAGCCTAACCCTAACCCTACCCGAACCCTAACCCTAACCCTAAACCTAACCCTAACAAGAACCCTAACCCTAACACGAACCCTAACCCTAACCCTAAGCCTAACCCTAACCCTAAACCTAACCCCTAACCCTAACCCTAACCCTAACCCTAACCCTAAAACCTAACCCTAACCCTAACACAAACCTAACCCTAATCCGAACCCTAACCCTAACCTGAACCCGAAACCGAACCCTAACCCTAACCCGAACACTAACCTTAACCCTAACCGGAACCCTAACCCAAACCCGGACCCTAACCCGAAACCGAACCCTAACCCGAACCCGAACACTAACCCTAACACGAACCCTAACCCTAACCCTAAACCTAACCCCCAACCCTAACCCTAAACCTAAACCTAACCTTAACCCTAAAACCTAACCCTAACCCGAACCCTAACCCTAACCCGAACCCTAAAACTAACCCGAACCCTATGCCTAACCCGAACCCGAACCCGAACCCTATCCCTAACCCGAACTCTAAACCTAACCCTAACGCTAACCCTAACCCTAAAAGAAACCCTAACCCTAACCCCAACCCTAACCCGAACCCTAACCCTAACACTAAACCTAACCCTAACCCTAACCCGAACTCTAACACTAACCCGAACCCTAACCCTAACCCTAACCCTAACCCCTAACCCTAACCCTAAACCTAACCCTAACCCTAAAACCTAACCCTAACCCTACCCTAACCCTAACCCGACACTAACCCTAACCCCTAACCCTAACCCTATCCCGAAAACTAACCCTAACCCGAACCCGAACCCTAACCCTAACTCGAACCCTAACCTTAACCCTAACTCTAACCCTAACCCGAACCCTAACTCTAACCCGAACCCTAACCCGAACCCGAACCCTAACCCTAACCCTAACCCTAACCCTAACCCGAACCCTAACCCGAACCCTAACTCGAACCCTAACCCTAACCCGAACACTAACCCGAACCCGAACCCTAACCCTAACCCGAAACCGAACCCTAACCCTAACCCGAACCTTAACCCTAACCCGAACCCTAACCCTAATCCTAACCCGAACCCTAACCCTAACCCTAACGCTAACCCTAACACTAACCCTTACCCTAACCTGAACTCTAACCCGACCCTAACCCTAACACCTAACCCTAAACCTAACCCGAAACCTAACCCTAACCCGAAACCGAACCCTAAACCTAACCCGAACCCTAACCCTAACACTAACCCTAACCCTAACCCTAACCCTAAACCTAACCCGAACACTAACCCGAACCCTAACCCTAACCCTAACCATAACCCTAACCCGAACGCTAACACGAACCCCTAACCCTAACCCTAACCCTATCACGAACCCTAACCCTAACCGAACCCTAAACCGAACCATAACCCTAACCCGAAACCTAACCCGAACCCTAACCCGAACCCTAACCCTAACCCTAACCCGAATCCTAACCATAACCCCGAACCCGAAACCTAAACCTAACCCTAACCCAAACCCTACCCCTAACCCTAACCCGAACCCTTATCCTAACACCGAACCCTAACCCTAACCCTAACCCGAACCCAAACCCTAACCCGAACCCTAACCCTACCCCGAACCCTAACCAGAACCCGAACCCAAACCCTAAACACTAACCCGAAACCTAACCCTAACCCAAACCCTAACCCAAACCCTAACCCTAAACCTAACCCCGAAACCGAACCCTAACCCTAACCCTAACACTAACCCGAAACCTACACCGAACCCTAACCCGAACCCGAACCCTAACCCTAACCCTAAACCTAACCCTACCCCGAACCCTAACCAGAACCCTAACCTTAACCCGATCCCTAACCCTAACCCTCAACCGAACCTTAACCCGAACCATAAAACTAACCCTAACCCTAACCCGAACCCGACCCGAACCCGAACCCTAACCCGAAACCGAACCCGAACACTAACCCGAACCCGAACCCTAACCCTAACCCTAACACTAAACCGAACCCTAACCCGAAACCTAACCCTAACCCGAACCATAAACCTAACTCTAACCGTAACACGAACCCTAACCCTAACCGTAACCCTAACCCTAAAACCTAACGCTAACCCTAACCCTAACCCTAACCCTAACCCTAACCCCTAACCCTAACCCTAACCCTAACCCTAACCCGAAACCGAACCCTAACCCTAACCCTAACACGAATCCTAACCCTGCCCCGAACCCGAAACCTAACCCTAACCCGAACCCTAACCCGAACCCTAACCCTAACCCGAACCCTAACCCTAACCCTAACCCTAACCCGAACCCTAACCCGAACCCCTAACCCTAACCCTCACCCTATCCCGAACCCTAACCCTAACCCGAACCCGAACCCTAACCCTAACCCGAACCCTAAAACTAACCCTAACGCTAACCCTAACCCTAACCCGAACCCTAACCTGAACTCTAACCCGACCCTAACCCTAACCCCTAACCCTAACCCGAAACCTAACCCACACCCGAACCCGAACCCTAATCCTAACCCGAACCCTAACCCTAACCCTAACCCTAACCCGAACCCGAACACTAACCCGAACCCTAACCCTAACCCTAGCCCTAACCCTATCCCGAACCCTAACCCTAACCCGAACCCTAAACCGAACCCTAACCCTAACCCGAAACCTAACCCGAACCCTAACCCGAACCCTAACCCTAACCCTAACCCGAATCCTAACCATAACCCCGAACCCGAACCCTAAACCTAACCCTAACCCAAACCCTACCCCTAACCCTAACCGGAACCCTAACCCTAACACCGAAACCTAACCCTAACCCTAACCCGAACCCAAACCCTAACCCGAACCCTAACCCGTCCCTAACCCTAACCCTAACCCGAACCCAAACCCTAAACACTAACCCGAAACCTAACCCTAACCCGAACCCTAACCCAAACCCTAACCCTAACCCTAAATCCGAAACCGAACCCTAACCCTAACCCTAACACTAACCCGAACCCTACACCGAACCCTAACCCGAACCCGAACCCTAACCCTAACCCTAAACCTAACCCTACCCCGAACCCTAACCAGAACCCTAACCTTAATCCGAACCCTAAACCTAACCCTCACCCGAACCTTAAACCGAACTATAAACCTAACCCTAACCCTAACCCGAACCCGACCCGAACCCGAACCCGAACCCTAACCCGAAACCGAACCCGAACACTAACCCGAACCCGAACCCTAACCCGAAGCCTAACACTAACCCGAACCCTAACCCGAAACCTAACCCTAACCCGAACCCTAATCCTAACTCTAACCGTAACACGAACCCTAACCCTAACCGTAACCCTAACCCTAAAACCTAACCCTAACCCTAACCCTAAACCGAACCCTAACCCTAAACCGAACCCTAACCCTAACCCTAACCCGAACCCTAACCCAAACACGAACCCTAACCCGAACCCGAACCCTAACCCTAACCCGAACCCTAACCCTAACCCGAACCCTAACCCTAACCCTAACCCGAACCCTAACCCTAACCCGAAACCTAACCCAAACCCTAACCCGAATCCTAACCCTAACCTTAACCCGAACCCTAACCCGAACCCTAACCCTAACCCTAACCCTAACCCTAACCCTAACCCTAACCTTACCTGAACGCTAACCCTAACCCTAAACTTAAATCTACCCCTAACCCGAACCCTAACCCTAACCCTAACCTGAACACTAACCCTAACTCTAACCCTAACCCGTACCCTAACCCTAACCCTAAACGTAACCCTAACCCTAACCCGAACCCTAACCCTAACCCGAACCCTAACCCTAACCCTAACCCTAACCCTAATCCTAACCTTAAAACCTAACCCTAACACTAACCCTAACCCTAACCCGAACCCTAACCCTAACCCTAACCCGAACCCTAACCCTAACCCTAACCCTAAACCGAACCCTCACCCTAACCCTAACCCTAACCCCTAACCCTAACCCGAACCCAAACCCTAACCCTAACCCTAACCCGAACTCTAAACCTAACCCTAAACCTAAGCCTAACCCGAAACCTAACCCTAACACTAATCACTAACCCTAACCCGAACCCTAACCCTAACCCGAACCCTAACCCTAACCCGAAACCTAACCCTAACACTAACCCTAACCCTAACGCGAACCCTAAACCGTACCCTAACCCTAACCCTAACCCTAACCCGAAACCTAACCTGAACTCTAACCCGACCCTAACCCTAACCCCTAACCCTAAACCTAACCCGAAACCTAACCCTAACCCGAACCCGAACCCTAACCCTAACTCGAACCCTAACCTTAACCCTAACCCTAACCCTAACCCGAACCCTAACCCGAACCCGAACCCTAACCCGAACCCGAACCCTAACCCTAACCCTAACCCTAACCGGAACCCTAACCCGAACCCTAACTCGAACCCTAACACTAACCCGAACCCTAACCCGAACCCGAACCCGAACCCGAACCCTAACCCTAACCCGAACCTTAACCTAACCCGAACCCTAACCCTAATCCTAGCCCGAACCCTAAAACTAACCCTAACGCTAACCCTAACCCTAACCCGAACCCTAACCTGAACTCTAACCCGACCCTAACCCTAACCCCTAACCCTAACCCGAAACCTAACCCACACCCGAACCCGAACCCTAATCCTAACCCGAACCCTAACCCTAACCCTAACCCTAACCCGAACCCGAACACTAACCCGAACCCTAACCCTAACCCTAGCCCTAACCCTATCCCGAACCCTAACCCTAACCCGAACCCTAAACCGAACCCTAACCCTAACCCGAAACCTAACCCGAACCCTAAACCGAACCCTAACCCTAACCCTAACCCGAATCCTAACCATAACCCCGAACCGGAACCCTAAACCTAACCCTAACCCAAACCCTACCCCTAACCCTAACCGGAACCCTAACCCTAACACCGAAACCTAACCCTAACCCTAACCCGAACCCAAACCCTAACCCGAACCCTAACCCGTCCCTAACCCTAACCCTAACCCGAACCCAAACCCTAAACACTAACCCGAAACCTAACCCTAACCCGAACCCTAACCCAAACCCTAACCCTAACCCTAAATCCGAAACCGAACCCTAACCCTAACCCTAACACTAACCCGAACCCTACACCGAACCCTAACCCGAACCCGAACCCTAACCCTAACCCTAAACCTAACCCTACCCCGAACCCTAACCAGAACCCTAACCTTAATCCGAACCCTAAACCTAACCCTCACCCGAACCTTAAACCGAACTATAAACCTAACCCTAACCCTAACCCGAACCCGACCCGAACCCGAACCCGAACCCTAACCCGAAACCGAACCCGAACACTAACCCGAACCCGAACCCTAACCCGAAGCCTAACACTAACCCGAACCCTAACCCGAAACCTAACCCTAACCCGAACCCTAATCCTAACTCTAACCGTAACACGAACCCTAACCCTAACCGTAACCCTAACCCTAAAACCTAACCCTAACCCTAACCCTAACCCTAACCCTAACCCTAACCCTAACCCCTAAACCTAACCCTAACCCTAACCCTAACCCGAACCCGAACCCTAACCCGAACCCTAACCCTAACCCTAATCCGAACCCTAACCCTAACCCTAACCCTAAACCGAACCCTAAACCTAACCCGAACCCGAACCCTAACCCTAACCCTAACCCTAAACCTAACACTAACCCAAACCCTAACCCTAACCCGAACCCGAACACTAACCCTAAAACTAACGCTAACCCCAACCCTAACCCTAACCCTAACCCTAACCCGAACCCTAACCCTAACCCTAACCCGAACCCTAAATCTAACCCAAACCCGAACCCTAACCCTAACACTGACCCGAACCCCAACCCTAACCCGAACCCTAACCCCCTAACCCTAACCCTAAACCGAACCCTAACCCTAAACCGATCCCGAACCCTAACCCTAACCCTAACTCTTACCCTAAACCTAACCCTAACCCGAACCCTAACCCGAAACCTAACCCTAACCCTAACCCGAACCCTAACCCTAACCTGAACCCTAACCCTAACCCTAACCCGAACCTTAAACCTAACCCTAAACTGAACCCGAACCCTAACCCGAAACCTAACCTAACCCTAACCCTAACCCGAACCCTAACCCTAACCCTAACCCGAACCCGAACCCTAACCCGAACCCTATCCCTAACCCTAACACTACCCGAACCCTAACCCTAACCCTAACACTAACCCGAACACTAACCCTAACCCGAACCCTAACCCGAAACCTAACCCGAACCCTAACCCTAACCCTAACCCGAACCCTAAACCTAACCCTAAGCCTAACCCGAACCCTAACCCTAACCCTAACTCTAACCCTAACCCTAACCCGAAACCTAACCTTAACCCTAAGCCGAACCCTAACCCTAACCCGAACCCTAAATTTAACCCTAACCCGAACCCTAACCCTAACCCGATCCCTAACCCTAACCCTAACCCTAACCCTAACACCTAACCCTAACCCTAACCTAACCCTAACCCTAACCCGCAAACCTAACCTGAACCCTAACCCTAACCCTAACCCTAACACGAACCCAAACCCTAAACACTAACCCGAAACCTAACCCTAACCCGAACCCTAACCCAAACCCTAACCCTAACCCTAACCCTAACCCTAACCCTAAACCTAACCCGAACACGAACCATAAACACTTACCCGAATCCTAACCCTAAACCGACCCCTAACCCGAACCCTAACCCTAACCCTAACCCCGAACCCGAACCCTAAACCTAACCCTAACCCTAACCCGAAACCTAACCCTAACCCGAAACCTAACCCGAACCCTAACACAAACCATTACCCTAACCCTAACCCTAAACGTAACCCGAACCCGAACCCTAACCCGAACCCTAACCCTAACCGGAACCCTAACCCTAACCCGAACCCTAACCCGAACCCTAACCCGAACCCTAACCCGAACCCTAACCCTAACCCTAACCCGAAACCTAACCCGAAACCTAACCCTAACCCTAACCCGAACCCTAACCCGAACCCGAACCCTAACCCTAACCCGAACCCTAACCCGAACCCTAACCCTAACCCTAAACTGAAACCTATCCTGAACCCTAACCCTAACCCTAACCCGAACCCTAACCCTAACCCTAACCCGAACCCGAACCCTCACCCGAACCCTAACCCTAACCCTAATCCGAACCCTAACCCTAACCCTAACCCTAACCCGAACCCTAAACCTAACACGAACCCGAACCCTAAACCTAACCCTAACCCTAACCCTAAACCTAACCCTAACCCAAACCCTAACCCTACCCCGAACCCGAAACCTAACCCTAACCCTAACCCTAACGCTAACCCCAACCCTAACCCTAACCCTAACACTAACCCTAAACCTAACCCCAACCCTAACCCTAACCGTAACCCTAACCCTAACCCTAACACTTACCCTAACCCGAACCCTAACCCTAACCCCTAACTCGAACCCTAGCCCTAATCCGAACCCTAACCCTAACCCGAACCCTAACCCTAACCCTACCCTAACCCTAACCCGAACCCGAATCCTAAACCTAACCCTAACCCGAACCCTAACCCTAACCCGAAACCTAACCCTAACCCTAACCCGAATCATAACCCTAACCTTAACCCGAACCGTAACCCGAACCCTAACCCTAACCCTAATCCTAACCCAAACCCTAACCCTAACCCTAAACCGAACCCTAACCCTAACCCGATCCCTAACTCTAACCCTAACCCGAACCCTAACCCTAACCCTAACCCGAACCCTAAGCCTAACCCTAACCCTAACACGAACCCTAACCCTAACCCTAAACCTAACTCTAACCCTAACCCGAACCCTAACCCTAACGCGAACCCTAACCCTAACCCTAACCCTAACCCCTAACCCTAACCCTAAACCTAAACCTAACCTTAACCCTAAAACCTAACCCTAACCCTAACCCTAACCCTAACCCGAAACCTAACCCTAACCCTAACCCGAACCCTAACCCGAACCCTAACCCTAACCCGAACCCTAACACTAACCCGAACCCTATGCCTAACCCGAACCCGAACCCGAACCCTATCCCTAACCCGAACCTTAAACCTAACCCTAACGCTAACCCTAACCCTAAAACAAACCCTAACCCTAACCCTAACCCTAACCCGAACACTAACCCTAACACTAAACCTAACCCTAACCCTAACCTGAACTCTAACACTAACCCGAAACCTAACCCTAACCCTAACCCTAACCCTAACCCTAACCCCTAACCCTAACCCTAAACCTAACCCTAACCCTAAAACCTAACCCTAACCCTACCCTAACCCTAACCCGAACCCTAACCCTAACCCTAACCCGAACCCTAACCCTAACCCTAACCCTAACCCGAAACCTAAACCTAAACCGAACCCTAACCCTAACCCTAACCCGAACCCTAACCCTAACCCTAACCCTAAACCTAACCCTAACCCGAACCCTAACCCTAACCCGAACCCGAACCCGAACCATAACCCTAACCCGAAACCTAAAACTAACCCTAACCCTAACCCGAAACGTAACCCAAACACGAACCCTAACCGGAACCCGAACCCTAACACTAACCCGAACCCTAACCCTAACCCGAACCCTAACCCTAACCCGAACCCTAACCCTAACCCTAACCCGAATCCTAACCCTAACCCTATCCCGAACCCTAACCCGAACCCTAACGCTAACCCTAACCCGAACTCTAACCCTAATTCTAACCCTAAGCCTAACCGAACCCTAACCCTCACCCTAACCCTAACCCCTAACACTAACCCGAACCCTAAACCTAACCCTAACCCTAACTCTAACCCGAACCCTAACCCTAACCCTAACCCTAACCCTAAACCTCATACCTAACCCTAACCCCAACCCGAACCCTAACCCTAACCCGAACCCTAACCCTAACACTAACCCGAACCCTAACCCTAACCCTAACCCTAACCCGAACCCTAACCCTTACCCTAACCCTAACACCTAACCCTAACCCAAACCCTTACCCTAACTCGAACCCTATCCCTAACCCTAACCCGAACCCTAACCCGAACCCTAACCCGAACCCTAAACTTAAACCTAACCCTAACCCTAAACCTAACCCTAACCCTCACCCGAACCCTAACCCTAACCCTAACCCTAACCCGAACCCTAACCCGAACCCTAACCCTATCCCGAACCCGAACCCTAAACCGAACCCTAACCCGAACACTACCCTAACCCCCACCCAAACCCTAACCCTAACACTAACCCTAACCCGAACCCTAACTCGAAACCTCACCCGAACCCTAACCCGAACCCTAACCCGAACCCTAACACGAACCCTAACCCTAACCCTAACCCGAACCCTAACCCGAACCCTAACCCTAACCTTAACCCGAACCCTAACCCTAACCCTAACCCGAATCCGAACACTAACCCTAACCCTAACCCTAACCCTCACCCGAACCCTAACCCTAACCCTAACCAGAACCCTAACCCTTAACCCTAACCCGAATCCGAAACCTAACCAGAACATGAACCCTAACCCTAACCCGAACCCGAACCCTAACCCTAACCTGAACACGAAACTGAACCCTAAGCCTAACCCTAACACGAACCCTAACCATAACCCTAACCCTAACCCGAACCGGAACCCTTACCCTAACCCTAATCCTAACCCTAACCCGAACCCTAACTCTAACCCGAACCCTAACCCGAACCCTAACCCGAACCCTAACCCTAAACCTAACCCTAACCCGAACCCTAACACTAACCCGAACCCTAACCCTAACCCTAACCCAAAACCTAACCCGAACCCTAACCCGAACCCTAACCCTAACCCTAACCCGAACCCTAAACCTAATCCTAACCCGAAACCTAACCCGATCCCTAACCCTAACTCGAACCCTAACCCTAACCCTAACCGGAACCCTAACCCTAACCCTAATCCGAACCCGAACACTAACACCTTACCCGAATCCTAACCCTAACCCGAACCCTAAACCGAACCCTAACCCTAACCCTAACCCGAACCCGAAACCTAACCAGAACCCTAACCCTAAACGTAACCATAACCCTAACCCTAACCCTAACCCTAACCCTAACCCTAAACCGAACCCTAAACCTAACCCTAAACTGAACCCGAACCCTAACCCGAACCCTAACCTAACCCTAACCCTAACCCGAACCCTAACCCTAACACTAACCCGAACCCGAACCCTAACCCGAAACCTAACCCTAACCCTAACACTAACCGAACCCTAACCCTAACCCTAACCCTAACCCGAACACTAAACCTAACCCGAACCCTAAACCGAAACCTAACCCGAACCCTAACCCTAACCCTAACCCGAACCCTAACCCTAACCCTAAGCCTAACCCGAACGCTAACCCTAACCCTAACTCTAACCCTAACCCTAACCCGAAACCTAACCTTAACCCTAAGCCGAACCCTAACCCTAACCCGAACCCTAAACTTAACCCTAACCCGAACCCTAACCCTAACCCGAACCCTAACCCTAACCCTAACCCTAACCCCTAACCCTAACCCTACCCTAACCCTAACCCTAACCCTCAAACCTAACCTGAACCCTAACCCTAACCCTAACCCTAACACGAACGCTAACTCTAACCCTAACCCTAACCCTAACCATAACCCGAACCCTAACCCTTAACCCTAACCCGAAACCGAACCCTAACCAGAACCCGAACCCTAAACCTAACCCGAACCCGAACCCTAACACTAACCCGAACCCTAACCCTAACCCGAACCCTAACCCTAACCCTAACCCTAACCCAAACCCTAACCCTAACCCGAACTCTAACTCTAACCCGAACCCAAACCCGAACCCTAGCCCGAACCCTAACCCTAAACCTAACACTAACCCTAAACGGAACCCTAACCCTAACCCTAACCATAACCCTAACCCGAACCCGAACCCTAAACACTTACCCGAATCCTAACCCTAAACCGAACCCGAACCCGAACCCTAACCCTAACCCGAACCCTAACCCTAACCGTAACCCTAACCCTAACCAGAACCCTAACCCGAACCCAAACACGAACCCTAACCCGAACCCTAACCCTAACCCTAACCCTGCCCTAACCCGAAACCTAACCCTAACCCTAACCCGAACCCTAACCCGAAACCTAACCCTAACCCTAACCCTAACCCGAACCCTAACCCGAACCCTAACCCTAACCCTAAACTGAAACCTATCCTGAACCCTAAACCTAAACCTAACCCGAACCCTAACCCTAACCCTAATCCGAACCCTAACCCTAACCCTAAACCGAACCCTAAACCTAACCCGAACCCGAACCCTAACCCTATCCCTAACCCTAAACCTAACCCTAACCCAAACCCTAACCCTACCCCGAACCCGAAACCTAACCCTAACCCTAACCCTAACGCTAACCCTACCCCGAACCCGAAACCTAACCCTAACCCTAACCCTAACGCTAACCCCAACCCTAACCCTAACCCTAACCCTAACCCGAACCCTAACCCGAACCCTAACCCTAACCCTAAACTGAAACCTATCCTGAACCCTAAACCTAAACCTAACCCGAACCCTAACCCTAACCCTAACCCGAACCCGAACCCTAACCCGAACCCTAACCCTAACCCTAATCCGAACCCTAACCCTAACCCTAAACCGAACCCTAAACCTAACCCGAACCCGAACCCTAACCCTATCCCTAACCCTAACCCTAACCCTAACCCAAACCCTAACCCTACCCCGAACCCGAAACCTAACCCTAACCCTAACCCTAACGCTAACCCCAACCCTAACCCTAACCCTAACACTAACCCTAAACCTAACCCGAACCCTAACCCTAACCGTAACCCTAACCCTAACCCTAACACTTACCCTAACCCGAACCCTAACCCTAACCCCTAACTCGAACCCTAACACTAATCCGAACCCTAACCCTAACCGTAACCCTAACCCTAACCCTACCCTAACCCTAACCCGAACCCGAATCCTAAACCTAACCCTAACCCGAACCCTAACCTTAACCCGAAACCTAACCCTAACCCTAACCCGAATCATAACCCTAACCTTAACCCGAACCGTAACCACGAAACCTAACCCTAACCCTAATCCTAACCCAAACCCTAACCCTAACCCTAACCCGAACCCTAACCCTAACCCGATTCCTAACTCTAACCCTAACCCGAACCCTAACCCTAACCCGAACCCTAACCCTAACCCTAACCCTAACACGAACCCTAACCCTAACCCTAAACCTAACTCTAACCCTAACCCGAACCCTAACCCTAACGCGAACCCTAACCCTAACTCTAACCCTAACCCCTAACCCTAACCCTAAACCTAAACCTAACCTTAACCCTAAAACCTAACCCTAACCCTAAACCTAACCCTAACCCGAAACCTAACCCTAACCCTAACCCGAACCCTAAACCGAACCCTAACCCTAACCAGAACCCTAACACTAACCCGAACCCTATGCCTAACCCGAACCCGAACCCGAACCCTATCCCTAACCCGAACCCTAAACCTAACCCTAACGCTAACCCTAACCATAAAACAAACCCTAACCCTAACCCTAACCCTAACCCGAACCCTAACCCTAACACTAAACCTAACCCTAAACCTAACCCGAACTCTAACACTAACCCGAACCCTAACCCTAACCCTAACCCTAACCCTAACACCTAACCCTAACCCTAAACCTAACCCTAACCCTAAAACCTAACCGTAACCCTTCCCTAACCCTAACCCGAACCCTAACCCTAACCCTAACCCGAACCCTAACCCTAACCCTAACCCTAACCCGAAACCTAAACCTAAACCGAACCCTAACCCTAACCCTAACCCGAACCCTAACCCTAACCCGAACCCGAACCCGAACCATAACCCTAACCCGAAACCTAAACCTAACCCTAACCCTAACCCGAAACGTAACCCAAACACGAACCCTAACCGGAACCCGAACCCTAACCCTAACACGAACCCTAACCCTAACCCGAACCCTAACCCTAACACGAACCCTAACCCTAACCCTAATCCGAATCCTAACCCTAACCCTAAACCGAACCCTAACCCGAACCCTAACCCTAACCCTAACCCTAAGGCAAACCCTAACGCTAACCCGAACCCTAACCCTAAACCTAACCCGAACGCTAACCCGTACCCTAACCGTAACCCTAACCCTAACCCTAACCCTAACCCTAACCCGAACCCGAACCCTAACCCTAACCCGAAATCTAACCCTAACCCTAACCCGAACCCGAACCCTAACTCGAACCCTAACCCTAACCCTAATCCGAACACTAATCCTAACCCTAACCCTAATCCTAACCCGTACCCGACCCCTAACCCTAACCCGAACACTAACCCTAACCCTAACACTAACCCGAACCCTAACCCTAACCCTAACCCGAACCCTAACCAGAACACGAACGCTAACCCTAACCCTAACCCTAACCCAAAACCTAACCCGAACCCTAACCCTAACCCTAACCCTAACCCGAACCCTAACACTAACCCTTAACCCTACCCCGAATCCTAACCGGAACCCTAAATCGAACCCGAACCCTAACCCTAACCTAACGCTAACCCGAACCCTAACCCAAACCCTAACCCTAACCATAACCCTAACCCGAACCCTAACGCTAACACTTAACCCTAACACGAACCCTAAACCAAACCCTAACCCAAACCCTAACCCTAACCCGAACCCTAACCCGAACTCTAACCCGAACCCTAACACTAACCCCTAACCCTAACTCTAACCAGAAAACTAACCCTAACCCGAATCCGAACCCTAACCCTAACCTGAACCCTAAACCTAACCCTAACCCTAACCCGAACCCTAACCCGAACCCTAACCCTAACCCGAACCCGAACACGAACCCTAACCCTAAAGCTAACCCGAACCCTAACACTAAACCTAACCCTAACCCTAACCCGTACCCGAACCCTAACCCTAACCCGAACACTAACCCTAACCCTAACCCTAACCCGAACCCGAACCCTAACCCTAACCCTAACCCTAACCCGTACCCTAACCCGAACCCCAACTCAAACCCTAACCTTAACCCGAACCCTAACCCGAAGCCGAACCCAAACCCTAACCCTAAACCGAACCCGAACCCTAACACTAACCTGAACCGTAACCCTAAACTGAACACTAACCCCAAACCGAACCCTAACCCGAACCCTAAACCTAACCCGAACCCGAA
>JAVLSZ010000042.1:3375000-3377500 GCA_032313775.1 Urocyon cinereoargenteus | reverse complement strand
CAACCCTAACACTAACACTAACCCTAACCCCTAACACTAACCCTAACCCTATTCCTAACCCTAAAACCTAACCCTAACCCTAACGCTAACCCTACCCTAACCCGAACCCTAAACCTAACCCTAAACCTAACCCTATCCCTAAACCGAACCCTAACCCTAAACCGAACCCTTACTCTAAACCTAACCCAAAGCCTAACCCGAACCCTAACCCTAACCCTAACCCTAACCCGAACCCTAACCTTAACCCTAACCTGAACCCTAACCCTAACCCGAACCCTCAACCTACCCTAACCCTAACCCCTAAGCCTAACCCTAACCCTAACCCTAACCCTAAAACCTAACCCTAACCCTAACCCTAACCCTAACCCGAACCCTAACCCTAAACCTAACCCTAACCCGAACCCTAACCCGAACCCTAACCCGAACCCTAACCTGAACCCTAACCCGAAACCTTACCCTAACCCTAACCCGAACCCTAACCCTAACCCTAACCCTAACCCGAACCCTAACCCGAACCCTAACACTAACCCTACCCCGAACCCTAACCCTAACCCTAACCCGAATCCTAACCCAAAACTTAACCCTAACCCTAACCCTAACCCTAACCAAAACCGTAACCCTAACCCGAACCCTAGCCCTAAGCCTAACCCGAAACCGAACCCTAACCCGAACCCTAACCCTAACCCTAACCCGAACCCGAACCCTAACACTAACCCTAACCCTAACCCTAACCCTAACCCGAACCTTAAACCTAACCCTAACCCTAAACCTAACCCGAACCCTAACCCTAACCCTAACCCTAACCCTAACCCTAACCCGAACCCTAACCCTAACCCGAAATCTAAACGTAACCCTAACCCTAACCCGAACCCGAACCCTAACTCGTACCCTAACTCTAACCATAATCCGAACCCTAATCCTAACCCTAACCCTAATCCTAACCCGTACCCGACCCCTAACACTAACCCGAACACTAACCCTAACCCTAACACTAACCTGAACCCTAAACCTAACCCTAACCCGAACCCTAACCCGAACTCGAACCCTAACCCTAACCCTAACCCTAACCCAAAACCTAACCCGAAACCTAACCCTAACCCTAACCCTAACACGAACCCTAACGCTAACACTTAACCCTACCCCGAATCCTAACCCGAACCCTAACCCGAACCCGAACCCTAACCCTAACCTAACGCTAACCCGAACCCTAACCCAAACCCTAACCCTAACCCTAAACCTAACCCGAACCCTAACGCTAACCCTTAACCCTAACCCGAACCCTAAACCAAACCCTAACTCTAACCCTAACCCTAACCCGAACCCTAACCCGAACTCTAACCCGAACCCTAACCCTAACCCCTAACCCTAACCCTAACCCGAAACCTAACCCTAACACGAATCCGAACCCTAACCCTAACCCGAACCCTAAACCTAACCCTAACCCTAACCCGAACCCTAACCCGAACCCGAACCCTAACCCGAACCCGAACACTAACCCTAACCCGAAACCGAACCCTAACCCTAACCCGAACCCGAACACGAACCCTAACCCTAACCCTAACCCGAACCCTAACACTAACCCTAACCCTAACCCTAACCCGTACCCGAACCCTAAACCTAACCCGAACACTAACCCTAACCCTAACCCTAACCCGAACCCGAACCCTAACCCTAACCCTAACCCTAACCCATACCCTAACCCGAACCCCAAATCAAACCCTAACCTTAACCCGAACCCTAACCCGAACCCGAACCCAAAACTTAACCCTAAACCGAACCCGAACCCTAACACTAACCTGAACCGTAACCCTAAACCGAACCCTAACCCCAAACCGAACCCTAAACCGAACCCTAAACCTAACCCGAACCCGAACCCTAAACCTAACCCTAACCCGAACCCTAACCCTAACCCGAACCCTAACCCTAACACTAACCCGAAACTAACCTTAACCCTAACCCGAACCCTAACCCTAACCCGAACCCTAAACCTAACCCGAACCTGAACACGAACCCTAACCCTAACCCGATCCCTAACCCTAATGCTAAACCTAACCCGAACCCTAAAACCAAACCCGAACTCTAACCCGAATCCGAACCCTAACCCGAACCCTAACCCTAACCCTATCCCGAACCCTAACCATAACCCTAACCCGAACCCTAAACCTAACCCGAACCCCAACCCTAACACTAACACTAACCCTAACCCCTAACCCTAACCCTAACCCTAACCCTATTCCTAACCCTAAAACCTAACCCTAACCCTAACGCTAACCCTACCCTAACCCGAACCCTAACCCTAACCCTAAACCTAACCCTATCCCTAACCCGAACCCTAACCCTAAACCGAACCCTTACCCTAAACCTAACCCAAAGCCTAACCCGAACCCTAACCCTAACCCTAACCCTAATCCGAACCCTAACCTTAACCCTAACCTGAAACCTAACCCTAACCCGAACCCTAAACCTACCCTAACCCTAACCCCTAACCCTAACCCTAACC
>JAVLSZ010000042.1:3357500-3372500 GCA_032313775.1 Urocyon cinereoargenteus | reverse complement strand
ACCCTAACCCGAACCCGAAACCTAAACCTAACCCGAAACCTAAACCTAACCCTAACCCGAACCCTAACCCTAACCCTAACCCGAACCCTAACCCTAACCCTAAACCTAACCCGAAACCTAACCCGAACCCTAACCCGAACGCTAACCCGAACACTAACCCGAACCCTAACCCGAACCCTAACCCGAACCCTAACCCTAAACCTAACCCTAACCCGAACCCTAACGCTAACCCTAACCCTAACCCTAACTCCTAACCCTAACCCGAACCCTAACCCTAACCCGAACCCTGACCTTAAAACTAACCCAAACCTTAACCCTAACCCTAACCCTAAACCTAATCCTAACCCTAACACTAACCCTAACCCTAACCCGAACCCGAACCCGAAACCTAACCCTAACCCTAACCCTAACCCTAAACCGAACCCTAACCCTAACACTAAGCCGAACCCGAACCCTAACCCGAACCCTAACCCTAACCCTAACCCGAACCCTAACCTAACCCTAACCTTAACCCGAACCCTAACCCGAACCCGATCGCGAACCCTTAACCGAACCCTAACGCTAACCCTAACCCGAACCCTAACACGAACCCTAACACGAACCCTAACCCGAACCCTAACCCGAACCCTAAACTTAACCCTAACCCGAACCCTAACACGAACCCTAACACTAACCCTAACCCGAACCATAACCCGAACCCTAACCCGAACCCTAACCCTAACCCTAACCCGAACCCTAACCCTAACACTACACCTAACCCGAACCCAAACCCTAACCCTAACTCTAACCCTAACCCTAACCCGAACCCTAACCCTAACACTAACCTGAACACTAACACCTAACCCTAACCCGAACCCGAACCCTAACCCGAACCCGAACCCTAACCCGAACCCGAACCCTAACCCTAACCCGAAACCGAACCCGAACCCTAACCCTAACCCGAAACCTAACCCTAAATTTAACCCTAACCCTAACGCTAACCCGAACCCTAACCCTAACCCGAACCTTAAACCTAACCCTAAACCTAAACCTAACCCGAACCCTAACCCTAACCCTAACCCTAACCCTAACCCGAACCCTAACCCTAACCCGAAATCTAACCCTAAACCTAACCCTAACCCGAACCCGAATCCTAATTCGTACCCTAACCCTAACCCTAATCCGAACCCTAATCCTAACCCTAACCCTAATCCTAACCCGTACCCGACCCCTAACCCTAACCCGAACACTAACCCTAACCATAACACTAACCCGAACCCTAAACCTAACCCTAACCCGAACCCTGACCCGAACTCGAACCCTAACCGTAACCCTAACTCTAACCCAAAACCTAACCCGAACCCTAACCCTAACCCTAACCCTAACCCGAACCCTAACGCTAACACTTAACCCTACCCCGAATCCTAACCCGAACCCTAACCCGAACCCGAACCCTAACCCTAACCTAACGCTAACCCGAACCCTAACCCAAACCCTAACCCTGACCCTAACCCTAACCCGAACCCTAACGCTAACCCTTAACCCTAACCCGAACCCTAACCCAAACCCTAACTCTAACCCTAACCCGAACCCTAAACCTAACCCTAACCCTAACCCGAACCCTAACCCGAACCTGAACCCTAACCCGAACCCGAACACTAACCCTAACCCGAAACCGAACCCTAACCCTAACACGAACCCGAACACGAACCCTAACCCTAACCCTAACCCGAACCCAAACACTAACCCTAACCCTAACCCGAACACTAACCCTAACCCTAACCCTAACCCGAACCCGAACCCTAACCCTAACCCTAACCCTAACCCATACCCTAACCCGAACCCCAAATCAAACCCTAACCTTAACCCGAACCCTAACCCGAACCCGAACCCAAACCTTAACCCTAAACCGAACCCGAACCCTAACACTAACCTGAACCGTAACACTAAACCGAACACTAACCCCAAACCGAACCGTAAACCAAACCCTAAACCTAACCCGAACCCGAACCCTAAACCTAAACCTAACCCGAACCCTAACCCTAACCCGAACCCTAACCCTAACCCTAACCCGAAACCGAACCCGAACCCTAACCCTAACCCGAAACCTAACCCTAAATTTAACCCTAACCCTAACGCTAACCCGAACCCTAACCCTAACCCTAACTCTAAACCTAACCCTAAACCTAACCCGAACCCTAACCCTAACCCTAAACCGAAACCTAACCCGAACCCTAACCCTAACCCTAACCCTAACCCTAACCCTAACCCGAAACCTAACCCTAACCCGAACCCTAACCCTAACCCTAACCCTAAGCCTAACACGAACCCTAACCAAAACCCTAACCCTAACCCTATCCCGAAACCTAACCATAACCCTAACCCGAACCCTAACCCTAACCCGAACCCCAACACTAACACTAACACTAACCCTAACCCCTAACCCTAACCCTAACCCTAACCCTATCCCTAACCCTAAAACCTAACCCTAACCCTAACGCTAACCCTACCCTAACCCGAACCCTAACCCTAACCCTAAACCTAACCCTATCCCTAACCCGAACCCTAACCCTAAACCGAACCCTTACCCTAAACCTAACCCAAAGCCTAACCCGGAACCTAACCCTAACCCTAACCCTAACCCGAACCCTAACCTTAACCCTAACCTGAACCCTAACCCTAATCCGAAACCTAAACCTACCCTAACCCTAACCCCTAACCCTAACCCTAACCCTAACCCTAACCCTAAAACCTAACCCTAACCCTAACCCTAACCCTAACCCGAACCCTAACCCTAAACCTAACCCTAACCCGAACCCTAACCCGAACCCTAACCCGAACCCTAACCTGAACCCTAACCCGAAACCTTACCCTAACCCTAACCCGAACCCTAACCCTAACCCTAACCCTAACCCGAACCCTAACCGGAACCCTAACACTAACCCTACCCCGAACCCTAACCCTAACCCCAACCCGAACCCTAACCCGAACCTTAACCATAACCCTAACCCTAACCCTAACCCTAACCAGAACCGTAACCCTAACACGAACCCTAGCCCTAAGCCTAACCCGAAACCGAACCCTAACCCGAACCCTAACCCTAACCCTAACCCGAACCCGAACCCTAACACTAACCCTAACCCTAACCCTAAACCTAACCCGAACCTTAAACCTAACCCTAACCCTAAACCTAACCCGAACCCTAACCCTAACCCTAACCCTAACCCTAACCCTAACCCGAAACCTAACCCTAACCCGAAATCTAACCCGAACCCTAACCCTAACCCTAACCCGAACCCTAACCCTAACCCTACCCCTAACCCGAACCCTAACCCTAACCCTAACTCTAACCCTAACCCTAACCCGAACCCTAACCCTAACACTAACCTGAACCCTAACACCTAACCCTAACCCGAACCCGAACCCTAACCCGAACCCGAACCCTAACCCGAACCCGAACCCTAACCCTAACCCGAAACCGAACCCGAACCCTAACCCTAACCCAAAACCTAACCCTAAATTTAACCCTAACCCTAATGCTAACCCGAACCCTAACCCTAACCCGAACCTTAACCTAACCCTAACCCTAAACCTAACCCGAAACCTAACCCTAACCCTAACCCGAACCCTAACCCTAACCCGAAATCTAACCCTAACCCTAACCCTAACCCGAACCCGAATCCTAATTTGTACCCTAACCCTAACCCTAATCCGAACCCTAATCCTAACCCTAACCCTAATCCTAACCCGTACCCGACCCCTAACCCTAACCCGAACACTAACCCTAACCATAACACTAACCCGAACCCTAAACCTAACCCTAACCCGAACCCTAACCCGAACTCGAACCCTAACCCTAACCCTAACCCTAACCCAAAACCTAACCCGAACCCTAACCCTAACCCTAACCCTAACCCGAACCCTAACGCTAACACTTAACCCTACCCCGAATCCTAACCCGAACCCTAACCCGAACCCGAACCCTAACCCTAACCTAACGCTAACCCGAACCCTAACCCAAACCCTAACCCTAACCCTAACCCTAACCCGAACCCTAACGCTAACCCTTAACCCTAACCCGAACCCTAACCCGAACCTGAACCCTAACCCGAACCCGAACACTAACCCTAACCCGAAACCGAACCCTAACCCTAACACGAACCCGAACCCTAACCCTAACCCTAACCCGTACCCGAACCCTAAACCTAACCCGAACACTAACCCTAACCCTAACCCGAACCCGAACCCTAACCCTAACCCTAAACCATACCCTAACCCGAAACCCAATCAAACCCTAATCTTAACCCGAACCCTAACCCGAACCCGAAACCAAACCTTAACCCTAAACCGAACCCGAACCCTAACACTAACCTGAACCGTAACCCTAAACCGAACCCTAACCCCAAACCGAACCCTAAACCGAACCCTAAACCTAACCCGAACCCGAACCCTAAACCTAACCCTAACCCGAACCCTAACCCTAACCCGAATCCTAACCCTAACACTAACCCGAAACCTAACCTTAACCCTAACCCGAACCCTAACCCTAACCCGAACCCTAACCCTAACCCGAACCTGAACACGAACCCTAACCCTAACCCGAACCCTAACCCTAATGCTAAATCTAACCAGAACCCTAAAACCAAACCCGAACTCTAACCCGAATCCGAACCCTAACCCGAACCCGAAACCTAAACCTAACCCGAAACCTAAACCTAACCCTAACCCGAACCCTAACCCTAATCCTAACCCGAACCCTAACCCTAACCCTAAACCTAACCCGAAACCTAACCCGAACCCTAACCCGAACGCTAACCCGAACACTAACCCGAACCCTAACCCGAACCCTAACCCGAACCCTAACCCTAAACCTAACCCTAACCCGAACCCTAACGCTAACCCTAACCCTAACCCTAACTCCTAACCCTAACCCGAACCCTAACCCTAACCCGAACCCTGACCTTAAAACTAACCCAAACCTTAACCCTAACCCTAACCCTAAACCTAATCCTAACCCTAACACTAACCCTAACCCTAACCCGAACCCGAACCCGAAACCTAACCCTAACCCTAACCCTAACCCTAAACCGAACCCTAACCCTAACACTAAGCCGAACTCGAACCCTAACCCGAACCCTAACCCTAACCCTAACCCGAACCCTAACCTAACCCTAACCTTAACCCGAACCCTAACCCGAACCCGATCGCGAACCCTTAACCGAACCCTAACGCTAACCCTAACCCGAACCCTAACACGAACCCTAACACGAACCCTAACCCGAACCCTAACCCGAACCCTAAACTTAACCCTAACCCGAACCCTAACACGAACCCTAACACTAACCCTAACCCGAACCATAACCCGAACCCTAACCCGAACCCTAACCCTAACCCTAACGCGAACCCTAACCCTAACACTACACCTAACCCGAACCCAAACCCTAACCCTAACTCTAACCCTAACCCTAACCCGAACCCTAACCCTAACACTAACCTGAACACTAACACCTAACCCTAACCCGAACCCGAACCCTAACCCGAACCCGAACCCTAACCCGAACCCGAACCCTAACCCTAACCCGAAACCGAACCCGAACCCTAACCCTAACCCGAAACCTAACCCTAAATTTAACCCTAACCCTAACGCTAACCCGAACCCTAACCCTAACCCGAACCTTAAACCTAACCCTAAACCTAAACCTAACCCGAACCCTAACCCTAACCCTAACCCTAACCCTAACCCGAACCCTAACCCTAACCCGAAATCTAACCCTAAACCTAACCCTAACCCGAACCCGAATCCTAATTCGTACCCTAACCCTAACCCTAATCCGAACCCTAATCCTAACCCTAACCCTAATCCTAACCCGTACCCGACCCCTAACCCTAACCCGAACACTAACCCTAACCATAACACTAACCCGAACCCTAAACCTAACCCTAACCCGAACCCTGACCCGAACTCGAACCCTAACCGTAACCCTAACTCTAACCCAAAACCTAACCCGAACCCTAACCCTAACCCTAACCCTAACCCGAACCCTAACGCTAACACTTAACCCTACCCCGAATCCTAACCCGAACCCTAACCCGAACCCGAACCCTAACCCTAACCTAACGCTAACCCGAACCCTAACCCTAACCCAAACCCTAACCCTAACCCTAACCCTAACCCGAACCCTAACGCTAACCCTTACCCTAACCCGAACCCTAACCCAAACCCTAACTCTAACCCTAACCCGAAACCTAAACCTAACCCTAACCCTAACCCGAACCCTAACCCGAACCTGAACCCTAACCCGAACCCGAACACTAACCCTAACCCGAAACCGAACCCTAACCCTAACACGAACCCGAACACGAACCCTAACCCTAACCCTAACCCGAACCCAAACACTAACCCTAACCCTAACCCGAACACTAACCCTAACCCTAACCCGAACCCGAACCCGAACCCTAACCCTAACCCTAACCCATACCCTAACCCGAACCCCAAATCAAACCCTAACCTTAACCCGAACCCTAACCCGAACCCGAACCCAAACCTTAACCCTAAACCGAACCCGAACCCTAACACTAATCTGAACCGTAACACTAAACCGAACACTAACCCCAAACCGAACCGTAAACCAAACCCTAAACCTAACCCGAACCCGAACCCTAAACCTAAACCTAACCCGAACCCTAACCCTAACCCGAACCCTAACCCTAACCCTAACCCGAAACCGAACCCGAACCCTAACCCTAACCCGAAACCTAACCCTAAATTTAACCCTAACCCTAACGCTAACCCGAACCCTAACCCTAACCCTAACTCTAAACCTAACCTTAAACCTAACCCGAACCCTAACCCTAACCCTAAACCGAAACCTAACCCGAACCCTAACCCTAACCCTAACCCTAACCCTAACCCTAACCCGAAACCTAACCCTAACCCGAACCCTAACCCTAACCCTAACCCTAAGCCTAACACGAACCCTAACCAAAACCCTAACCCTAACCCTATCCCGAAACCTAACCATAACCCTAACCCGAACCCTAACCCTAACCCGAACCCCAACACTAACACTAACACTAACCCTAACCCCTAACCCTAACCCTAACCCTAACCCTATCCCTAACCCTAAAACCTAACCCTAACCCTAACGCTAACCCTACCCTAACCCGAACCCTAACCCTAACCCTAAACCTAACCCTATCCCTAACCCGAACCCTAACCCTAAACCGAACCCTTACCCTAAACCTAACCCAAAGCCTAACCCGGAACCTAACCCTAACCCTAACCCTAACCCGAACCCTAACCTTAACCCTAACCTGAACCCTAACCCTAACCCGAAACCTAAACCTACCCTAAACCTAACCCCTAACCCTAACCCTAACCCTAACCCTAACCCTAACCCTAAAACCTAACCCTAACCCTAACCCTAACCCTAACCCGAACCCTAACCCTAAACCTAACCCTAACCCGAACCCTAACCCGAACCCTAACCCGAACCCTAACCTGAACCCTAACCCGAAACCTTACCCTAACCCTAACCCGAACCCTAACCCTAACCCTAACCCTAACCCGAACCCTAACCAGAACCCTAACACTAACCCTACCCCGAACCCTAACCCTAACCCCAACCCGAACCCTAACCCGAACCTTAACCATAACCCTAACCCTAACCCTAACCCTAACCAGAACCGTAACCCTAACACGAACCCTAGCCCTAAGCCTAACCCGAAACCGAACCCTAACCCGAACCCTAACCCTAACCCTAACCCGAACCCGAACCCTAACACTAACCCTAACCCTAACCCTAAACCTAACCCGAACCTTAAACCTAACCCTAACCCTAAACCTAACCCGAACCCTAACCCTAACCCTAACCCTAACCCTAACCCGAAACCTAACCCTAACCCGAAATCTAACCCGAACCCTAACCCTAACCCTAACCCGAACCCTAACCCTAACCCTACCCCTAACCCGAACCCTAACCCTAACCCTAACTCTAACCCTAACCCTAACCCGAACCCTAACTCTAACACTAACCTGAACCCTAACACCTAACCCTAACCCGAACCCGAACCCTAACCCGAACCCGAACCCTAACCCGAACCCGAACCCTAACCCTAACCCGAAACCGAACCCGAACCCTAACCCTAACCCGAAACCTAACCCTAAATTTAACCCTAACCCTAATGCTAACCCGAACCCTAACCCTAACCCGAACCTTAACCTAACCCTAACCCTAAACCTAACCCGAACCCTAACCCTAACCCTAACCCGAACCCTAACCCTAACCCGAAATCTAACCCTAACCCTAACCCTAACCCGAACCCGAATCCTAATTTGTACCCTAACCCTAACCCTAATCCGAACCCTAATCCTAACCCTAACCCTAATCCTAACCCGTACCCGACCCCTAACCCTAACCCGAACACTAACCCTAACCATAACACTAACCCGAACCCTAAACCTAACCCTAACCCGAACCCTAACCCGAACTCGAACCCTAACCCTAACCCTAACTCTAACCCAAAACCTAACCCGAACCCTAACCCTAACCCTAACCCTAACCCGAACCCTAACGCTAACACTTAACCCTACCCCGAATCCTAACCCGAACCCTAACCCGAACCCGAACCCTAACCCTAACCTAACGCTAACCCGAACCCTAACCCAAGCCCTAACCCTAACCCTAACCCTAACCCGAACCCTAACGCTAACCCTTAACCCTAACCCGAACCCTAACCCAAACCCTAACTCTAACCCTAAACCGAACCCTAAACCTAACCCTAACCCTAACCCGAACCCTAACCCGAACCCGAACCCTAACCCGAACCCGAACACTAACCTGAACCCGAACACTAACCCTAACCCTAACCCTAACCCGTACCCGAACCCTAACCCTAACCCGAACACTAACCCTAACCCTAACCCTAACACGAACCCGAACCCTAACCCTAACCCTAACCCTAACCCATACCCTAACCCGAACCCCAAATCAAACCCTAACCTTAACCCGAACCCTAACCCGAACCCGAACCCAAACCTTAACCCTAAACCGAACCCGAACCCTAACACTAACCTGAACCGTAACCCTAAACCGAACCCTAACCCCAAACCGAACCCTAAACCGAACCCTAAACGTAACCCGAACCCGAACCCTAAACCTAACCCTAACCCGAACCCTACCCTAACCCGAACCCTAACCCTAACCCTAACCCGAAACCGAACCCGAACCCTAACCCTAACCCAAACCTAACCCTAAATTAAACCCTAATCCTAACGCTAACCCGAACCCTAACCCTAGCCCTAACTCTAAACCTAACCCTAACCCTAACCCAAACCCTAACCCTAACCCTAAACCGAAACCTAACCCGAACCCTAACCCTAACCCTAACCCTAACCCTAACCCTAACCCGAAACCTAACCCTAACCCGAACCCTAACCCTAACCCTAACCCTAAGCCTAACACGAACCCTAACACTAACCCTAACCCTAACCCTATCCCGAACCCTAACCATAACCCTAACCCGAACCCTAACCCTAACCCGAACCCCAACCCTAACACTAACACTAACCCTAACACCTAACCCTACCCCTAACCCGAACCCTAACCCTAACCCTAACTCTAACCCTAACCCTAACCCGAACCCTAACCCTAACACTAACCTGAACCCTAACACCTAACCCTAACCCGAACCCGAACCCTAACCCGAACCCGAACCCTAACCCGAACCCGAACCCTAACCCTAACCCGAAACCGAACCCGAACCCTAACCCTAACCCGAAACCTAACCCTAAATTTAACCCTAACCCTAACGCTAACCCGAACCCTAACCCTAACCCTAAACCTAACCCGAACCCTAACCTTAACCCTAACCTGAACACTAACCCTAACCCGAACCCTAAACCTACCCTAACCCTAACCCCTAACCCTAACACTAACCCTAACCCTAACCCTAAAACCTAACCCTAATCCTAACCCTAACCCTAACCCGAACCCTAACCCTAAACCTAACCCTAACCCGAACACTAACCCGAACCCTAACCCGAACCCTAACCTGAACCCTAACCCGAAACCTTACCCTAACCCTAACCCGAACCCTAACCCTAACCCTAACCCGAACCCTAACCCGAACCCTAACACTAACCCTACCCCGAACCCTAACCCTAACCCTAACCCGAATC
Source organism: Urocyon cinereoargenteus (assembly GCA_032313775.1). NCBI lineage: Eukaryota > Metazoa > Chordata > Mammalia > Carnivora > Canidae > Urocyon > Urocyon cinereoargenteus. Next base: position 3,362,341 of record JAVLSZ010000042.1, on the reverse strand, counting down.
CTAACCCGAACCTTAACCCTAACCCTAACCCTAACCCTAACCCTAACCAGAACCGTAACCCTAACCCGAACCCTAGCCCTAAGCCTAACCCGAAACCGAACCCTAACCCGAACCCTAACCCTAACCCTAACCCGAACCCGAACCCTAACACTAACCCTAACCCTAACCCTAACCGTAACCCGAACCTTAAACCTAACACTAACCCTAAACCTAACCCGAACCCTAACCCTAACCCTAACCCTAACCCTAACCCGAACCCTAACCCTAACCCGAAATCTAAACCTAACCCTAACCCTAACCCGAACCCGAACCCTAACTCGTACCCTAACTCTAACCCTAATCCGAACCCTAATCCTAACCCTAACCCTAATCCTAACCCGTACCCGACCCCTAACCCTAACCCGAACACTAACCCTAAACCTAACACTAACCCGAACCCTAAACCTAACCCTAACCCGAACCCTAACCCGAATTCGAACCCTAACCCTAACCCTAACCCTAACCCAAAACCTAACCGAACCCTAACCCTAACCCTAACCCTAACACGAACCCTAACGCTAACACTTAACCCTACACCGAATCCTAACCCGAACCCTAACCCGAACCCGAACCCTAACCCTAACCTAACGCTAACCCGAACCCTAACCCAAACCCTAACCCTAACCCTAACCCGAACCCTAACGCTAACCCTTAACCCTAACCCGAACCCTAAACCAAACCCTAACTCTAACCCTAACCCGAACCCGAACCCTAACCCGAACTCTAACCCGAACCCTAACCCTAACCCCTAACCCTAAACCTAACCCGAAACCTAACCCTAACCCGAATCCGAACCCTAACCCTAACCCGAACCCTAAACCTAACCCTAACCCTAACCCGAACCCTAACCCGAACCCGAACCCTAACCCGAACCCGAACACTAACCCTAACCCGAAACCGAACCCTAACCCTAACGCGAACCCGAACACGAACCCTAACCCTAACCCTAACCCGAACCCTAACACTAACCCTAACCCTAACCCTAACCCGTACCCGAACCCTAAACCTAACCCGAACACTAACCCTAACCCTAACCCTAAACCGAACCCGAACCCTAACCCTAACCCTAACCCTAACCCATACCCTAACCCGAACCCCAATCAAACCCTAAACTTAACCCGAACCCTAACCCGAACCCGAACCCAAACCTTAACCCTAAACCGAACCCGAACCCTAACACTAACCTGAACCGTAACCCTAAACCGAACCCTAACCCCAAACCGAACCCTAAACCGAACCCTAAACCTAACCCGAACCCGAACCCTAAACCTAACCCTAACCCGAACCCTAACCCTAACCCGAATCGTAACCCTAACACTAACCCGAAACCTAACCTTAACCCTAACCCGAACCCTAACCCTAACCCGAACCCTAACCCTAACCCGAACCTGAACACGAACCCTAACCCTAACCCGAACCCTACCCTAACCCTAAACCTAACCCGAAACCTAACCCGAACCCTAACCCGAACGCTAACCCGAACACTAACCCGAACCCTAACCCGAACCCTAACCCGAACCCTAACCCTAAACCTAACCCTAACCCGAACACTAACGCTAACCCTAACCCTAACCCTAACTCCTAAACCTAACCCAAACCCTAACCCTAACCCGAACCCTGACCCTAAAACTAACCCAAACCCTAACCCTAACCCTAACCCTAAACCTAATCCTAACCCTAACACTAACCCTAACCCTAACCCGAACCCGAACCCGAAACCTAACCCTAACCCTAACCCTAACCCTAAACCGAACCCTAACCCTAACACTAAGCCGAACCCGAACCCTAACCCGAACCCTAACCCTAACCCTAACCCGAACCCTAACCTAACCCTAACCTTAACCCGAACCCTAACCCGAACCCGATCCCGAACCCTTAACCGAACCCTAACTCTAACCCTAACCCGAACCCTAACACGAACCCTAACACGAACCCTAACCCGAACCCTAAACCGAACCCTAAACTTAACCCTAACCCGAACCCTAACACGAACCCTAACACTAACCCTAACCCGAACCCTAACCCGAACCCTAACCCGAACCCTAACCCTAACCCTAACGCGAACCCTAACCCTAACCCTACCCCTAACCCGAACCCTAACCATAACCCTAACTCTAACCCTAACCCTAACCCGAACCCTAACCCTAACACTAACCTGAACCCTAACACCTAACCCTAACCCGAACCCGAACCCTAAACCGAAACCGAACCCTAACCCAAACCCGAACCCTAACCCTAACCCGAAACCGAACCCGAACCCTAACCCTAACCCGAAACCTAACCCTAAATTTAACCCTAACCCTAACGCTAACCCGAACCCTAACCCTAACCCGAACCTTAAACCTAACCCTAACCCTAATCCTAACCCGAACCCTAACCCTAACCCTAACCCTAACCCTAACCCTAACCCGAACCCTAACCCTAACCCGAAATCTAACCCTAACCCTAACCCTAACCCGAACCCGAATCCTTATTCGTACCCTAACCCTAACCCTAATCCGAACCCTAATCCTAACACTAACCCTAATCCTAACCCGTACCCGACCCCTAACCCTAACCCGAACACTAACCCTAACCATAACACTAACCCGAACCCTAAACCTAACCCTAACCCGAACCCTAAACCGAACTCGAACCCTAACCGTAACCCTAACTCTAACCCAAAACCTAACCCGAACCCTAACCCTAACCCTAACCCTAACCCGAACCCTAACGCTAACAGTTAACCCTACCCCGAATCCTAACTCGAACCCTAACCCGAACCCGAACCCTAACCCTAACCTAACGCTAACCCGAACCCTAACCCAAACCCTAACCCTAACCCTAACCCTAACCCGAACCCTAACGCTAACACTTAACCCTAACCCGAACCCTAACCCAAACCCTAACTCTAACCCTAACCCGAACCCTAAACCTAACCCTAACCCTAACCCGAACCCTAACCCGAACCCGAACCCTAACCCGAACCCGAACACTAACCCTAACCCGAAACCGAACCCTAACCCTAACCCGAACCCGAACACGAACCCTAACCCTAACCCTAACCCGAAACCTAACACTAACCCTAACCCTAACCCTAACCCGTACCCGAACCCTAACCCTAACCCGAACACTAACCCTAACCCTAACCCTAACCGGAACCCGAACCCTAACCCTAACCCTAACCCTAACCCATACCCTAACCCGAACCCCAAATCAAACCCTAACCTTAACCCGAACCCTAACCCGAACCCGAACCCAAACCTTAACCCTAAACCGAACCCGAACCCTAACACTAACCTGAACCGTAACCCTAAACCGAACCCTAACCCCAAACCGAACCCTAAACCGAACCCTAAACCTAACCCGAACCCGAACCCTAAACCTAACCCTAACCCGAACCGTAACCCTAACCCGAACCCTAACCCTAACCCTAACCCGAAACCGAACCCGAACCCTAACCCTAACCCGAAACCTAACCCTAAATTGAACCCTAACCCTAACGCTAACCCGAACCCTAACCCTAACCCTAACTCTAAACCTAACCCTAACCCTAACCCGAACCCTAACCCTAACCCTAAACCGAAACCTAACCCAAACCCTAACCCTAACCCTAACCCTAACCCTAAACCTAACCCGAAACCTAACCCTAACCCGAACCCTAACCCTAACCCTAACCCTAAGCCTAACACGAACACTAACCCTAACCCTAACCCTAACCCTATCACGAACCCTAACCATAACCCTAACCCTAACCCTAACCCTAACCCGAACCCCAACCCTAACACTAACACTAACCCTAACCCCTAACCCTAACACTAACCCTAACCCTATCCCTAACCCTAAAACCTAACCCTAACCCTAACGCTAACCCTACCCTAACCCGAACCCGAACCCTAACCCTAAACCTAACCCTATCCCTAACCCGAACCCTAACCCTAAACCGAACCCTTACCCTAAACCTAACCCAAAGCCTAACCCGAAACCTAACCCTAACCCTAACCCGAACCCTAACCTTAACCCTAACCTGAACCCTAACCCTAACCCGAACCCTAAACCTACCCTAACCCTAACCCCTAACCCTAACCCTAACCCTAAACCTAACCCTAACCCTAACCCTAAAACCTAACCCTAACCCTAACCCTAACCCTAACCCGAACCCTAACCCTAAACCTAACCCTAACCCGAACAATAACCCGAACCCTAACCCGAACCCTAACCTGAACCCTAACCCGAAACCTTACCCTAACCCTAACCCGAACCCTAACCCTAACCCTAACCCTAACCCGAACCCTAACCGGAACCCTAACACTAACCCTAGCCCGAACCCTAAACCTAACCCCAACCCGAACCCTAACCCGAACCTTAACCCTAACCCTAACCCTAACCCTAACCCTAACCAGAACCGTAACCCTAACCCGAAACCTAGCCCTAAGCCTAACCCGAAACCGAACCCTAACCCGAACCCTAACCCTAACCCTAACCCGAACCCGAACCCTAACACTAACCCTAACCCTAACCCTAACCCTAACCCGAACCTTAAACCTAACCCTAAACCTAAACCTAACCCGAACCCTAACCCTAACCCTAACCCTAACCCTAACGCTAACCCGAACCCTAACCCTAACCCGAAATCTAACCCTAACCCTAACCCTAACCCGAACCCGAATCCTAATTCGTACCCTAATCCTAACCCTAATCCGAACCCTAATCCTAACCCTAACCCTAATCCTAACCCGTACACGACCCCTATCCCTAACCCGAACACTAACCCTAACCATAACACTAACCCGAACCCTAAACCTAACCCTAACCCGAACCCT
>JAVLSZ010000042.1:3307500-3332500 GCA_032313775.1 Urocyon cinereoargenteus | reverse complement strand
CCGAACCCGAACACTAACCCTAACCCTAAACCTAACCCGAAACCTAACCAGAACCCTAACCCTAACCCTAACCCTAACTCGAACCCTAACGCTAACCCTTAACCCTAACCCGAATCCTAACCCGAACCCTAACCCGAACCCGAACCCTAACCCTAACCCTAACGCTAACCCGAACCCTAACCCTAACCCTAACCCGAACCCTAACGCTAACAGTTAACCCTAACCCGAACCCTAACCCAAACCCTAACCCTAACCCTAACCCTAACCCGAACCCTAACCCGAACTCTAACCCGAACCCTAACCCTAACCCCTAAACCTAACCCTAACCCGAAACCTAACCCTAACCCGAACCCGAACCCTAACCCTAACCCGAACCCTAACCCTAACCCTAACCCTAACCCGAACCCTAACCCGAACCCGAACCCTAACACGAACCCGAACTCTAACCCTAACCCTAACCCTAAACCGTACCCTAACCCGAACCCTAACTCAAACCCTAACCCTAACCCAAACCCCAACCCGAACCCGAAACCAAACCCTAACCCTAAACCGAACCCGAACCCTAACACTAACCCGAACCATAACCCTAACCCGAACCCTAAACCAAACCCGAACCCTAACCCGAACACGAACTCTAACCCTAACCCTAACCCTAACCCGTACCCTAACCTGAACCATAACTCAAACCCTAACCCTAACCCAAACGCTAACCTGAACCCGAACCCAAACCCTAACCCTAAACCGAAACCGAACCCTAACACTAAACCGAACCGTAACCCTAACCAGAACCCTAACCCAAACCCGAACCCTAACCCGAACCCGAACCCTAATCCTAACCCGAACCCGAAATCTAACCCTAACCCTAACCCGAATCCTAACACTAACCCGAACCTTAACCCTAACCCTAACCCTAACCCTAACCGGAACCTAAACCCTAACCCTAAACCTAACCCTAAACCTGACCCGAACCCTAACCCTAAACCGAACCCTAACCCTAACCCTAACCCTAACCCTAACCCCTAACCTTAACCCTAACCCTAACCGTAACCCTAACCTTAAAACCTAACCCTAACCCTAACCCTAACGCTAACACTAAACCATACACTAACCCTAACCCTAACCCTAACGCGAACCCTAACCCTAACCCTACCCTAACCCTAACACCTAACCATAACCCGAACCCTAACCCTAACTCGAACCCTAACCCTAACCCTAACCCGAACCCTAACCCTAACCCTAACACTAACCCTCACCCGAAACCTAACCCTAAACCTAACGCTAACCCTAAACCGAAACCTAACCCTAACCCGAACGTTAACCCGAACCCTAACCCTCACCCTCACCCTAACCCTAACCCGAACCCTAACCCTAACCCTAACCCTAACCCGAACCCGAACCCTAACCCTAACCCTAACCCAAACCCTAACCGGAACCCTAACCCTAAACCTAATCGTAACACTAACCCTAACCCTAATCCTAACCCGAACCCGAACACGAAACCTAACCCTAACCATAACCCTAACCATAATCCTAACCCTAAACCGAACCCTAACCCTAACCCGAACCCGAACCCGAACCCTAACCCGAACACTAACCCTAACTTTAACCCGAACCCTAACCCTAACCCGAACCCGAACCCTAAACCTAACCCTAACACTAACCCGAACTCTAACCCGAACCCGAACCCGAACCCTAACCCGAACCCTAACCCTAACCCTAACCCAAACCCTAACCCGAAACCTAACCCGAACCCTAACCCGAACCCTAACCCTAACCCTAACCCGAACCCTAACCCGAACCCTAACCATAACCCTAACCCTAACCCGAACCCGAACCCGAACCCTAACCCTAAACCTAAACCGAAACCTAACCCTAACCCTGACCCTAAACCGAACCCTAAACCTAACCCTAACTCTAAACCTAACCCTAATCCTAACCTGAACACTAAACCTAAACCTAACCCTAACCCGAACCCTAACCCGAACCCTAACACGAACCCTAACCTGAACCCTAACCCGAACCCTTACCCTAACCCTAACCCGAACCCTAACCCGAACCCTAACCCTAAACCTAAACCTAACCCTAACACGAACCCTAACTGTAACACTAACCTGAAACCTAAACCCTAACCCTAAACCGAACCCGAACCCTAACCCGAACCCGAACCCTAACCCTAACTCGAAACCGAACCCTAACCCTAACCCGAACCCGAACACGAACCCTAACCCTAACCCTAACCCGAACCCTAACACGAACCCTAAACCTAACCCTAACCCTAACACTAACCCAAACCCTAACCCGAACCCGAACACTAACTCTAACCCTAACCCGAAACCTAACCCTAACCCGAACCCGAACCCTAACCCGAACCCTAACCCTAACTGTAAACCTAACTTGAACCCTAAACCCTAACACTAACCCGAACCCTAACCTTAAACCAAACCCTAACCCTATCCCTAAACCTAACCCTAACCCTAAACCGAACCCTAAACTTAACCCTAACCCGAACCCTAACACTAACCCGAAACATTACCCTAACGCTAACCCTAACCCTTAACCCTAAACTTAACCCTAACCCTAACCCTAACCCTAACCCTACAACTTAAACCTAACCCTAACCCTAACCCGAACCCTAACCCTAACACTAACCCGAACCCTAACCCTAACCCGAACCCTAACCCTAACACTAACCCGAACCCTAACCCTAAACCTAATGCTAACCCGAGCCCTAACCCGAACCCTAACCCTAAACCTAACCCTAACCCTAACCCGAACCCGAACCCTAACCCGAACCCTAACCCTAAACTTAACCCTAACCCTAACCCTAACCCTAACCCTAACCCTAACCCGAACCCTAACCCGAACTCTAACCCGAACCCTAACCCTAACCCCTAATCCTAACCCTACCCGAAACCTAACCCTAACCCGAATCCGAACCCTAACCCTAACCCGAACCCTAACCCTAACCCTAACCCTAACCCGAACCCTAACCCGAACCCGAACCCTAACCCGAACCCTAACCCGAACCCTAACCCAAAACCTAACCCGAAACCTAACCCGAACCCTAACCCGAACCCTAACCCTAACCCTAACCCGAACCCTAACCCGAACCCTAACCATAACCCTAACCCTAACCCGAACCCGAACCCGAACCCTAACCCTAAACCTAAACCGAAACCTAACCCTAACCCTGACCCTAAACCGAACCCTAAACCTAACCCTAACTCTAAACCTAACCCTAATCCTAACCTGAACCCTAACCCTAAACCTAACCCTAACCCGAACCCTAACCCGAACCCTAACACGAACCCTAACCTGAACCCTAACCCGAACACTAACCCTAACCCTAACCCGAACCCTAACCCTAACCCGAACCTTAAACCTAACCCTAAACCTAACACTAATCCGAACCCTAACCCTAACCCAAACCCTAATCCTAACCCGTACCCGACCCCTAACACTAACCCGAACACTAACTCTAACACTAACACTAACCCGAACCCTAACCCTAAACCTAACCCTAACCCTAACCCTAACCCGAACTCTAACCCGAACCCGAACACTAACCCTAACCCTAAACCTAACCCGAAACCTAACCAGAACCCTAACCCTAACCCTAACCCTAACCCGAACCCTAACGCTAACCCTTAACCCTAACCCGAATCCTAACCCGAACCCTAACCCGAACCCGAACCCTAACCCTAACCCTAACGCTAACCCGAACCCTAACCCTAACCCTAACCCGAACCCTAACGCTAACAGTTAACCCTAACCCGAACCCTAACCCAAACCCTAACCCTAACCCTAACCCTAACCCGAACCCTAACCCGAACTCTAACCCGAACCCTAACCCTAACCCCTAAACCTAACCCTAACCCGAAACCTAACCCTAACCCGAACCCGAACCCTAACCCTAACCCGAACCCTAACCCTAACCCTAACCCTAACCCGAACCCTAACCCGAACCCGAACCCTAACACGAACCCGAACTCTAACCCTAACCCTAACCCTAAACCGTACCCTAACCCGAACCCTAACTCAAACCCTAACCCTAACCCAAACCCCAACCCGAACCCGAAACCAAACCCTAACCCTAAACCGAACCCGAACCCTAACACTAACCCGAACCATAACCCTAACCCGAACCCTAAACCAAACCCGAACCCTAACCCGAACACGAACTCTAACCCTAACCCTAACCCTAACCCGTACCCTAACCTGAACCATAACTCAAACCCTAACCCTAACCCAAACGCTAACCTGAACCCGAACCCAAACCCTAACCCTAAACCGAAACCGAACCCTAACACTAAACCGAACCGTAACCCTAACCAGAACCCTAACCCAAACCCGAACCCTAACCCGAACCCGAACCCTAATCCTAACCCGAACCCGAAATCTAACCCTAACCCTAACCCGAATCCTAACACTAACCCGAACCTTAACCCTAACCCTAACCCTAACCCTAACCGGAACCTAAACCCTAACCCTAAACCTAACCCTAAACCTGACCCGAACCCTAACCCTAAACCGAACCCTAACCCTAACCCTAACCCTAACCCTAACCCCTAACCTTAACCCTAACCCTAACCGTAACCCTAACCTTAAAACCTAACCCTAACCCTAACCCTAACGCTAACACTAAACCATACACTAACCCTAACCCTAACCCTAACGCGAACCCTAACCCTAACCCTACCCTAACCCTAACACCTAACCATAACCCGAACCCTAACCCTAACTCGAACCCTAACCCTAACCCTAACCCGAACCCTAACCCTAACCCTAACACTAACCCTCACCCGAAACCTAACCCTAAACCTAACGCTAACCCTAAACCGAAACCTAACCCTAACCCGAACGTTAACCCGAACCCTAACCCTCACCCTCACCCTAACCCTAACCCGAACCCTAACCCTAACCCTAACCCTAACCCGAACCCGAACCCTAACCCTAACCCTAACCCAAACCCTAACCGGAACCCTAACCCTAAACCTAATCGTAACACTAACCCTAACCCTAATCCTAACCCGAACCCGAACACGAAACCTAACCCTAACCATAACCCTAACCATAATCCTAACCCTAAACCGAACCCTAACCCTAACCCGAACCCGAACCCGAACCCTAACCCGAACACTAACCCTAACTTTAACCCGAACCCTAACCCTAACCCGAACCCGAACCCTAAACCTAACCCTAACACTAACCCGAACTCTAACCCGAACCCGAACCCGAACCCTAACCCGAACCCTAACCCTAACCCTAACCCAAACCCTAACCCGAAACCTAACCCGAACCCTAACCCGAACCCTAACCCTAACCCTAACCCGAACCCTAACCCGAACCCTAACCATAACCCTAACCCTAACCCGAACCCGAACCCGAACCCTAACCCTAAACCTAAACCGAAACCTAACCCTAACCCTGACCCTAAACCGAACCCTAAACCTAACCCTAACTCTAAACCTAACCCTAATCCTAACCTGAACACTAAACCTAAACCTAACCCTAACCCGAACCCTAACCCGAACCCTAACACGAACCCTAACCTGAACCCTAACCCGAACCCTTACCCTAACCCTAACCCGAACCCTAACCCGAACCCTAACCCTAACCCTAAACCTAACCCTAACACGAACCCTAACTGTAACACTAACCTGAAACCTAAACCCTAACCCTAAACCGAACCCGAACCCTAACCCGAACCCGAACCCTAACCCTAACTCGAAACCGAACCCTAACCCTAACCCTAACCCGAACACGAACCCTAACCCTAACCCTAACCCGAACCCTAACACGAACCCTAAACCTAACCCTAACCCTAACACTAACCCAAACCCTAACCCGAACCCGAACACTAACCCTAACCCTAACCCGAAACCTAACCCTAACCCGAACCCGAACCCTAACCCGAACCCTAACCCTAACTGTAAACCTAACTTGAACCCTAAACCCTAACAATAACCCGAACCCTAACCTTAAACCAAACCCTAACCCTATCCCTAAACCTAACCCTAACCCTAAAACGAACCCTAAACTTAACCCTAACCCGAACCCTAACACTAACCCGAAACATTACCCTAACGCTAACCCTAACCCTTAACCCTAAACTTAACCCTAACCCTAACCCTAAACCTAACCCTACAACTTAAACCTAACCCTAACCCTAACCCGAACCCTAACCCTAACACTAACCCGAACCCTAACCCTAACCCGAACCCTAACCCTAACACTAACCCGAACCCTAACCCTAAACCTAATGCTAACCCGAGCCCTAACCCGAACCCTAACCCTAAACCTAACCCTAACCCTAACCCGAACCCGAACCCTAACCCGAACCCTAACCCTAAACTTAACCCTAACCCTAACCCTAACCCTAACCCTAACCCTAACCCTAACCCGAACCCTAACCCGAACTCTAACCCGAACCCTAACCCTAACCCCTAATCCTAACCCTACCCGAAACCTAACCCTAACCCGAATCCGAACCCTAACCCTAACCCGAACCCTAACCCTAACCCTAACCCTAACCCGAACCCTAACCCGAACCCGAACCCTAACCCTAACCCGAACTCTAACCCTAACCCTAACCCTAACCCGTACCCTAACCCGAATCCTAACTCAAACCCTAAACCTAACCCGAACCCCAACCCGAACCCGAACCCAAACCCTAACCCTAAACCGAACCCGAAACCTAACACTAACCCGAACCATAACCCTAACCCGAACCCTAACCCAAACCCGAACCCTAACCCTAACCCGAACTCTAACCCTAACCCTAACCCTAACCCGTACCCTAACCTGAACCCTAACTCAAACCCTAACCCTAAGCCAAACCCTAACCTGAACCCGAACCCAAACCCTAACCCTAAACCGAACCCCGAACCCTAACACTAACACGAACCGTAACCCTAACCAGAACCCTAACCCGAACCCTAACCCGAACCCGAACCCTAATCCTAACCCGAACCCGAATCCTAACCCTAACCCTAACCCGAATCCTAACCCTAACCCGAAACTTAACCCTAACCCTAACCCTAACCAGAACCTAAACCCTAACCCTAAACCTAACCCTAACCCTGACCCGAAACCTAACCCTAAACCGAACCCTAACCCTAACCCTAACCCTAACCCTAACCCGAAACCTAACCCTAAACCTAACGCTAACCCTAACCCTAAACCTAACCCTAACCCAAAACCTAACCCGAACCCTAACCCTAACCCTAACCCGAACCCTAACCCTAACCCTAACCCGAACCCCAACCCGAACCCTAACCCTAAGCCTAACCCCTAACCCTAACCCGAATCCTAACCCTAACCCGAACCCTAAGCCTAACCCTAACCCAAACCGTAACCGGAACCCTAACCCTAAACCTAATCCTAACACTAACCCTAAACTTAACCCGAACCCGAACACGAAACCTAACTCTAACCCTAACCCTAATCCTAACCCTAAACCGAAACCTAACCCTAACCCGAACCCGAACCCGAACCCTAACCCGAACCCTAACCCTAACCCTAAAACGAACCCTTACCCTAACCCGAACCCGAACCCTAAACCTAACCCTAACCCTAACCCGAATCCTAACCCTAACCCGAACACTAACCCTAACCCTAACCCAAACCCTAACCTTAACCCTATCCCGAACCCTATCCGTAACCCGAACCCTAACCCTACACTAACCCTAACCACTAAACCTAACCCGAACCCTAACCCTAACCCGAACCCTAAACCGAACCCTAACCCTAACCCTAAACCTAACCCTAACCCGAACCCTAACCGTAACCCTAACCTGAACCCTAACCCCTAACCCTAAACCGAACCCGAACCCTAACCCAAACCCGAACCCTAACCCTAACCCGAAACCGAACCCTAACCCTAACCCGAACACGAACCCTAACCCTAACCCTAACCCGATCCCTAAACCTAACCCTAACCTGAACCCTAACCCTAAGCCGAACCCTAACCCTAACCCTAATTCTAACCCTAACTCTAAACCTAACCCGGACCCTAACCCTAAACCGAACCCTAGCCCGAACCCTAACCCGAACACTAACCCTAACCCTAACCCTAACCCGAAACCTAACCCGAACACGAACCCTAACCCTACCCCGAACCCTAACCCTAACCCTAACCCGAACACTAAGCCGAACATTAAACCTAACCCTAACCCTAACCCTAACCCTAACCCGAACCCTAACCCTAACCCTAACCCGAACCCTAGCCCTAAGCCTTACCCGAACCCGAACCCGAACCCGAACCCTAAACCTAACCCTAACCCGAACCCGAACCCTAACCCTAACCCTAACGCTAACCCGAACCCTAACCCAAACCCTAACCCTAACCCTAACCCTAACCCGAACCCTAACGCTAACACTTAACCCTAACCCGAACCCTAACCCAAACCCTAAACCTAACCCTAACCCTAACCGGAACCCTAACCCGAACCCTAACCCGAACCCTACCCCTAACCCCTAACCCTAACCCTAACCCGAAACCTAACCCTAACCCGAACCCGAACCCTAACCCTAACCCTAACCCTAACCCGTACCCTAACCTGAACCCTAACTCAAACCCTAACCCTAACCCGAACCCTAACCTGAACCCGAACCCAAACCCTAACCCTAAACCGAACCCGAACCCTAACACTAACCCGAACCGTAACCCTAACAAGAACCCTAACCCAAACCCGAACCCTAACCCGAACCCGAACCCTAATCCTAACCCGAACCCGAATCCTAACCCTAACCCTAACCCGAATCCTAACCCTAACCCGAAACTTAACCCTAACCCTAACCCTAACCGGAACCTAAACTCTAACCCTAAACCTAACCCTAACCCTGACCCGAATCCTAACCCTAACCCGAACCCTAACCCTAACCCTACCCTAACCCTAACCCGAACCCTAACCCTAAACCTAACCCTAACCCTAACCCGAAACCTAACCCTAAACTAACGCTAACCCTAACCCTAAACGTAACCCTAACCCGAAACCTAACCCGAACCCTAACCCTAACCCTAACCCTAACCCTAACCCTAACCCGAACCCTAACCCTAACCCTAACCCGAACCCGAACCCTAACCCTAAACCTAACCCTAACCCTAACCCGAAACCTAACCCTAAACCTAACGCTAACCCTAACCCTAAACGTAACCGTAACCCGAAACCTAACCCGAACCCTACCCCGAACCCTAACCCTAACCCTAACCCAAACCCTAACCGGAACCCTAAACCTAAACCTAATCCTAACACTAACCCTAAACCTAACCCGAACCCGAACACGAAACCTAACCCTTACCCTAACCCAAATCCTAACCCTAAACCGAACCCTAACCCTAACCCGAACCCGAACCCGAACCCTAACCCGAACCCTAACCCTAACACTAACACGAACCCTAACCCTAACCCGAACCCGAAACCTAAACCTAACCCTAACCCTAACCCGAAACCTAACCCGAACCCGATCCCGAACCCTAACCCGAACCCTAACCCTAACCCTAACCCAAACCCTAACCCGAACCCTAACCCGAACCCTAACCCGAACCCTAACCCGAACCCTAACCCTAACCCTAACCCGAACCCTAACCCGAACCCTAACCCTAACCCTAACCCGAAACCTTACCCGAACCCTAAACCGAACCTTAACCTTAACCCTAACCCGAACACTAACCCTAAACCTAACCCGAACCCTAACTCTAACCCTAACCCTAACCCTAACCGTAACCCGATCCCTAAACCTAACCCTAACCCCTAACCCTAACCCTAACCCTGACCGTAACCCTAACCTTAAAACCTAACCCTAACCCTAAACCTAACGCTAACCCTAAACCAAACCCTAACCCTAAACCTAACACTAATCCTAACCCGAACCCTAACCCTAACCCTACCCTAACCCTAACCCTAACCATAACCCGAACCCTAACCCTAACTCGAACCCTAACCCTAACCGTAACCCGAACCCTAACCCTAACCCTAACCCTAACCTGAAACCTAACCCTAAACCTAACGCTAACCCTAACCCTAAACCTAACCCTAACCCGAAACCTAACCCGAACCCTAACCCTAACCCTAACCCTAACCCTAAACCTAACCCTAACCCGAACCCTAACCCTAACCCTAACCCGAACCCGAACCCTAACCCTAAGCCTAACGCCTAACCCTAACCCGAATCCTAACCCTAACCCGAACCCTAACCCTAACCCTAACCCAAATCCTAACCGGAACCCTAACCCTAAACCTAATCCTAACACTAACCCTAACCCTAACCCGAACCCGAACACGAAACCTAACCCTAACCCTAACCCTAATCCTAACCCTAAACCGAAACCTAACCCTAACCCGAACCCGAAACCGAACCCTAACCCGAACCCTAACACTAACCCTAACACGAAACCTAACCCTAACCCGAACCCGAACCCTAAACCTAACCCTAACCCTAACCCGAACCCTAACCCGAACCCGAACCCGAACCCTAACCCGAACCCTAACCCTAACCCTAACCCAAACCCTAACCCGAACCCTAACCCGAACCCTAACCCTAACCCTAACCCGAACCCTAACCCGAACCCTAACCCTAACCCTAACCCGAACCCTTACCCGAACCCTAAACCGAACCCTAACCTTAACCCTAACCCGAACACTAACCCTAACCCTAACCCGAACCCTAACTCTAACCCTAACCCTAAGCCTAACCCAAACCCGATCCCTAAACCTAACCCTAACCTGAACCCTAACCGCTAATCCTAGCCTGAACCCGAACCCTAACCCGAACCCGAACCCTAACCAGAAACCGAACCCTAACCCTAACCCTAACCCTAACCCTAACCCGAACCCTAACCCTAACCCTTACTCTAACCCTAACCCTAATCCTAACACGAACCCTAACCCTAACCCGAACCCTAACCCGAAACCTAACCGTAACCCTAACCCTAACACTAACCCTAACCCGAACCCTAACCTTAACCCAAATCCTAACGCTAACCCGAACCCTAACCCTAAACTGAACCCGAACCCTAACCTTAACCCTAACCCGAACCCTAACCCTAACCCGAACCATAACCCTAACGCTAACCCTAACACTTAACCCTACCCTTAACCCTAACCCTAACCCTAACCCTAACCCTACAACTTAAACCTAACCCTAACCCTAACCCGAACCCTAACCCTAACACTAACCCGAACCCTAACCCTAACCCGAACCCTAACCCTAACACTAACCCGAACCCTAACCCTAAACCTAACGCTAACCCGAGCCCTAACCCGAACCCTAAACCTAACCGTAACCCTAACCCTAACCCGAACCCTAACCCGAACCCTAACCCTAAACTTAACCCTAACCCTAACCCAAACCCTAACCCTAAACCGAACCCTAACCCGAATCCTAACCCTAACCCTAACCCGAACCCTAACCCTAACCCGAACCCAAGCCCTAACCCGAACCCTAAACCTAACCCTAACCCGAAATCTAACCCTAACCCTAACCCGAACCCTAAACCGTCCCTAACCCGAACCCTAACCCTAACCCTAACCCGAACCCTAACCCGAACACTAACCCTAAACCTACCCCGAACACTAACCCTAACCCTAACCCGAACCCTAACCCGAACCTTAACCCTAACCCTAACCCTAACCCTAACCCTAACCCGAACCCTAACCCTAACCCTAACCCGAACCCTAGCCCTAAGCCTAACCCGAACCCGAAACCTAACCCGAACACTAACCCTAACCCTAACCCGAACCCTAACCCTAACCCGAACCTTAAACCTAACCCTAACCCTAACCCTAATCCGAACCCTAACCCTAACCCAAACCCTAATCCTAACCCGTACCCGACCCCTAACTCTAACCCGAACACTAACTCTAACACTAACACTAACCCGAACCCTAACCCTAACCCTAACCCTAACCCTAACCCTAACCCGAACCCTAACCCGAACCCGAACACTAACCCTAACCGTAACCCTAACCCGAAACCTAACCCGAACCCTAACCCTAACCCTAACCCTAACCCGAACCCTAACGCTAACCCTTAACCCTAACCCGAATCCTAACACGAACCCTAACCCGAACCCGAACCCTAACCCTAACCCTAACGCTAACCCGAACCCTAACCCTAACCCTAACCCTAACCCGAACCCTAACGCTAACACTTAACCCTAACCCGAACCCTAACCCAAACCCTAACCCTAACCCTAACCCTAACCCGAACCCTAACCCGAACTCTAACCCGAACCCTAACCCTAACCCCTAAACCTAACCCTAACCCGAAACCTAACCCGAACCCGAACCAGAACCCTAACCCTAACCCGAACCCTAACCCTAACCCGAAACCTAACCCGAACCCGAACCAGAACCCTAACCCTAACCCGAACCCTAACCCTAACCCTAACCCTAACCCGAACCCTAACCCGAACCCGAACCCTAACCCGAACCCGAACTCGAACTCTAACCCTAACCCTAACCCTAAACCGTACCCTAAGCCGAACCCTAACTCAAACCCTAACCCTAACCCGAACCCCAACCCGAACCCGAACCCAAACCCTAACCCTAAACCGAACCCGAACCCTAACACTAACCCGAACCATAACCCTAACCCGAACCCTAACCCAAACCCGAACCCTAACCCGAACACGAACTCTAACCCTAACCCTAACCCTAACCCGTACCCTAACCTGAACCATAACTCAAACCCTAACCCTAACCCAAACGCTAACCTGAACCCGAACCCAAACCCTAACCCTAAACCGAAACCGAACCCTAACACTAAACCGAACCGTAATCCTAACCAGAACCCTAACCCAAACCCGAACCCTAACCCGAACCCGAACCCTAATCCTAACCCGAACCCGAATCCTAACCCTAACCCTAACCCGAATCCTAACACTAACCCGAACCTTAACCCTAACCCTAACCCTAACCGGAACCTAAACCCTAACCCTAAACCTAACCCTAACCCTGACCCTAACCCTAACCCTAAACCGAACCCTAACCCTAACCCTAACCCTAACCCTAACCCCTAACCTTAACCCTAACCCTAACCGTAACCCTAACCTTAAAACCTAACCCTAGCCCTAACCCTAACGCTAACACTAAACCAAACCCTAACCCTAACCCTAACCCTAACGCGAACCCTAACCCTAACCCTACCCTAACCCTAACCCCTAACCATAACCCGAACCCTAACCCTAACTCGAACCCTAACCCTAACCCTAACCCGAACCCTAACCCTAACCCTAACCCTAACACTCACCCGAAACCTAACCCTAAACCTAATGCTAACCCTAAACCGAAACCTAACCCTAACCCGAACGTTAACCCGAACCCTAACCCTAACCCTCACCCTAACCCTAACCCGAACCCTAACCCTAACCCTAACCCTAACCCGAACCCTAACCCGAACTCTAACCCGAACCCTAACCCTAACCCAAATCCTAACCCTAACCCGAAACCTAACCCTAATCCGAATCCGAACCCTAACCCTAACCCGAACCCTAACGCTAACCCTAACCCTAACCCGAACCCTAACCCGAACCCGAACCCTAACCCTAACCCGAACTCTAACCCTAACCCTAACCCTAACCCGTACCCTAACCCGAATCCTAACTCAAACCCTAAACCTAACCCGAACCCCAACCCGAACCCGAACCCAAACCCTAACCCTAAACCGAACCCGAAACCTAACACTAACCCGAACCATAACCCTAACCCGAACCCTAACCCAAACCCGAACCCTAACCCTAACCCGAACTCTAACCCTAACCCTAACCCTAACCCGTACCCTAACCTGAACCCTAACTCAAACCCTAACCCTAAGCCAAACCCTAACCTGAACCCGAACCCAAACCCTAACCCTAAACCGAACCCCGAACCCTAACACTAACACGAACCGTAACCCTAACCAGAACCCTAAACCAAACCCGAACCCTAACCCGAACCCGAACCCTAATCCTAACCCGAACCCGAATCCTAACCCTAACCCTAACCCGAATCCTAACCCTAACCCGAAACTTAACCCTAACCCTAACCCTAATCAGAACCTAAACCCTAACCCTAAACCTAACCCTAAACCTGACCCGAAACCTAACCCTAAACCGAACCCTAACCCTAACCCTAACCCTAACCCTAACCCTAACCCTAACCCGAAACCTAACCCTAAACCTAACGCTAACCCTAACCCTAAACCTAACCCTAACCCAAAACCTAACACGAACCCTAACCCTAACCCTAACCCTAACCCTAACCCGAACCCTAACCCTAACCCTAACCCGAACCCGAACCCGAACCCTAACCCTAAGCCTAACCCCTAACCCTAACCCGAATCCTAACCCTAACCCGAACCCTAACCCTAACCCTAACCCAAACCGTAACCGGAACCATAACCCTAAACCTAATCCTAACACTAACCCTAAACTTAACCCGAACCCGAACACGAAACCTAACCCTAACCCTAACCCTAATCCTAACCCTAAACCGAACCATAACCCTAACCCGAACCCGAACCCGAACCCTAACCCGAACCCTAACCCTAACCCTAACACGAACCCTTACCCTAACCCGAACCCGAACCCTAAACCTAACCCTAACCCTAACCCGAATCCTAACCCTAACCCGAACCCTAACCCTAACCCTAACCCAAACCCTAAACTTAACCCTATCCCGAACCCTATCCGTAACTCGAACCCTAACCCTACACTAACCCTAACCACTAACCCTAACCCGAACCCTAACCCTAACCCGAACCCTAACCCGAACCCTAACCCTAACCCTAAACCTAACCCTAACCCGAACCCTAACCGTAACCCTAACCTGAACCCTAACCCCTA
Source organism: Urocyon cinereoargenteus (assembly GCA_032313775.1). Taxonomy (NCBI): domain Eukaryota; kingdom Metazoa; phylum Chordata; class Mammalia; order Carnivora; family Canidae; genus Urocyon; species Urocyon cinereoargenteus. Next base: position 3,317,673 of record JAVLSZ010000042.1, on the reverse strand, counting down.
ACCCTAAACCGAACCCGAACCCTAACCCAAACCCGAACCCTAACCCTAACCCGAAAACGAACCCTAACCCTAACCCGAACACGAACCCTAACCCTAACCCTAACCCGATCCCTAAACCTAACCCTAACCTGAACCCTAACCCTAAGCCGAACCCTAACCCTAACCCTAATTCTAACCCTAACCCTAAACCTAACCCGGACCCTAACCCTAAACCGAACCCTAGCCCGATCCCTAACCCGAACACTAACCCTAAACCTAACCCTAACCCAAACCCTAACCCGAACCCGAACCCGAACCCTTACCCTAACCTTAACCCTAACCCGAACCCTAAACCGTCCCTAACCCGAACCCTAACCCTAGCACTAACCCGAACCCTAACCCGAACACGAACCCTAACCCTACCCCGAACCCTAACCCTAACCCTAACCCGAACCCTAAGCCGAACATTAAACCTAACCCTAACCCTAACCCTAACCCTAACCCGAACCCTAACCCTAACCCTAACCCGAACCCTAGCCCTAAGCCTTACCCGAACCCGAACCCTAACCCGAACCCTAACCCTAACCCTAACCCGAACCCGAACCCTAACACTAACCCTAACCCTAATCCGACCCCTAACCCTAACCCTAACCCTAATCCTAAGCCGTACCCGACCCCTAACACTAACCCGTACACTAACCCTAACCCTAACACTAACCCGAACCCTAACCCTAACCCTAACCCTAACCCGAACCCTAACCCGAACCCGAACACTAACCCTAACCCTAACCCTAACCGAAACCTAACCCTAACCCGAACCCGAACCCTAACCCGAACCCTAACCCTAACCCTAACCCTAACCCTAACCCTAACGCTAACCCGAACCCTAACCCAAACCCTAACCCTAACCCTAACCCTAACCCGAACCCTAACGCTAACACTTAACCCTAACCCGAACCCTAACCCAAACCCTAAACCTAACCCTAACCCTAACCGGAACCCTAACCCGAACCCTAACCCGAACCCTACCCCTAACCCCTAACCCTAACCCTAACCCGAAACCTAACCCTAACCCGAACCCGAACCCTAACCCTAACCCGAACCCTAACTCTAACCCTAACCCTAATCCGAACCATAACCCTAACCCGAACCCTAACACAAACCCGAACCCTAACCCGAACCCGAACTCTAACCCTAACCCTAACCCTAACCCGTACCCTAACCTGAACCCTAACTCAAACCCTAACCCTAACCCGAACCCTAACCTGAACCCGAACCCAAACCCTAACCCTAAACCGAACCCGAACCCTAACACTAACCCGAACCGTAACCCTAACAAGAACCCTAACCCAAACCCGAACCCTAACCCGAACCCGAACCCTAATCCTAACCCGAACCCGAATCCTAACCCTAACCCTAAACCGAATCCTAACCCTAACCCGAAACTTAACCCTAACCCTAACCCTAACCGGAACCTAAACTCTAACCCTAAACCTAACCCTAACCCTGACCCGAAACCTAACCCTAACCCGAACCCTAACCCTAACCCTACCCTAACCCTAACCCGAACCCTAACCCTAAACCTAACCCTAACCCTAACCCGAAACCTAACCCTAAACCTAACGCTAACCCTAACCCTAAACGTAACCCTAACCCGAAACCTAACCCGAACCCTAACCCTAACCCTAACCCTAACCCTAACCCTAACCCGAACCCTAACCCTAACCCTAACCCGAACCCGAACCCTAACCCTAAACCTAACCCTAACCCTAACCCTAACCCGAAACCTAACCCTAAAACTAACGCTAACCCTAACCCTAAACGTAACCCTAACCCGAAACCTAACCCGAACCCTAACCCGAACCCTAACCCTAACCCTAACCCAAACCCTAACCGGAACCCTAAACCTAAACCTAATCCTAACACTAACCCTAACCCTAACCCGAACCCGAACACGAAACCTAACCCTAACCCTAACCCAAATCCTAACCCTAAACCGAACCCTAACCCTAACCCGAACCCGAACCCGAACCCTAACCCGAACCCTAACCCTAACACTAACACGAACCCTAACCCTAACCCGAACCCGAAACCTAAACCTAACCCTAACCCTAACCCGAACCCTAACCCGAACCCGAACCCGAACCCTAACCCGAACCCTAACCCTAACCCTAACCCAAACCCTAACCCGAACCCTAACCCGAACCCTAACCCGAACCCTAACCCTAACCCTAACCCGAACCCTAACCCGAACCCTAACCCTAACCCTAACCCGAAACCTTACCCGAACCCTAAACCGAACCTTAACCTTAACCCTAACCCGAACACTAACCCTAAACCTAACCCGAACCCTAACTCTAACCCTAACCCTAACCCTAACCCTAACCCGATCCCTAAACCTAACCCTAACCCCTAACCCTAACCCTAACCCTGACCGTAACCCTAACCTTAAAACCTAACCCTAACCCTAAACCTAACGCTAACCCTAAACCAAACCCTAACCCTAAACCTAACACTAATCCTAACCCGAACCCTAACCCTAACCCTACCCTAACCCTAACCCTAACCATAACCCGAACCCTAACCCTAACTCGAACCCTAACCCTAACCGTAACCCGAACCCTAACCCTAACCCTAACCCTAACCTGAAACCTAACCCTAAACCTAACGCTAACCCTAACCCTAAAACTAACCCTAACCCGAAACCTAACCCGAACCCTAACCCTAACCCTAACCCTAACCCTAAACCTAACCCTAACCCGAACCCTAACCCTAACCCTAACCCGAACCCGAACCCTAACCCTAAGCCTAACGCCTAACCCTAACCCGAATCCTAACCCTAACCCGAACCCTAACCCTAACCCTAACCCAAATCCTAACCGGAACCCTAACCCTAAACCTAATCCTAACACTAACCCTAACCCTAACCCGAACCCGAACACGAAACCTAACCCTACCCTAACCCTAATCCTAACCCTAAACCGAAACCTAACCCTAACCCGAACCCGAAACCGAACCCTAACCCGAACCCTAACACTAACCCTAACACGAAACCTAACCCTAACCCGAACCCGAACCCTAAACCTAACCCTAACCCTAACCCGAACCCTAACCCGAACCCGAACCCGAACCCGAACCCTAACCCGAACCCTAATCCTAACCCTAACCCAAACCCTAACCCGAACCCTAACCCTAACCCTAACCCGAACCCTAACCCGTACCCTAACCCTAACCCTAACCCGAACCCTTACCCGAACCCTAAACCGAACCCTAACCTTAACCCTATCCCGAACACTAACCCTAACCCTAACCCGAACCCTAACTCTAACCCTAACCCTAACCCTAACCCAAACCCGATCCCTAAACCTAACCCTAACCTGAACCCTAACCGCTAATCCTAACCTGAACCCGAACCCTAACCCGAACCCGAACCCTAACCAGAAACCGAACCCTAACCCTAACCCGAACGCTTACCCGAACCCTAACCCTAACCCTAACCCTAAACCGAACCCTAACCCTAACCCTAACCCTAACCCTAACCCGAACCCTAACCCTAACCGTTACTCTAACCCTAACCCTAATCCTAACACGAACCCTAACCCTAACCCGAACCCTAACCCGAAACCTAACCGTAACCCTAACCCTAACCCTAACCCTAACCCGAACCCTAACCTTAACCCAAATCCTAACGCTAACCCGAACCCTAACCCTAAACCGAACCCGAAACCTAACCTTAACCCTAACCCGAACCCTAACCCTAACCCGAACCATAACCCTAACGCTAACCCTAACCCTTAACCCTACCCTTAACCCTAACCCTAACCCTAACCCTAACCCTACAACTTAAACCTAACCCTAACCCTAACCCGAAACCTAACCCTAACACTAACCCGAACCCTAACCCTAACCCGAACCCTAACCCTAACACTAACCCGAACCCTAACCCTAAACCTAACGCTAACCCGAGCCCTAACCCGAACCCTAAACCTAACCCTAACCCTAACCCTAACCCAAACCCGAACCGTAACCCGAACCCTAACCCTAAACTTAACCCTAACCCTAACCCTAACCCAAACCCTAACCCTAAACCGAACCCTAACCCGAACCCTAACCCTAACCCTAACCCGAACCCTAACCCTAACCCGAAGCCAAGCCCTAACCCGAACCCTAAACCTAACCCTAACCCGAAACCTAACCCTAACCCTAACCCGAACCCTAAACCGTCCCTAACTCGAACCCTAACCCTAACCCTAACCCGAACCCTAACCCGAACACTAACCCTAAACCTACCCCGAACACTAACCCTAACCCTAACCCGAACCCTAACCCGAACCTTAACCCTAACCCTAACCCTAACCCTAACCCTAACCCGAACCCTAACCCTAACCCTAACCCGAACCCTAGCCCTAAGCCTAACCCGAACCCGAACCCTAACTCGAACACTAACCCTAACCCTAACCCGAACCCTAACCCTAACCCGAACCTTAAACCTAACCCTAACCCTAACCCTAATCCGAACCCTAACCCTAACCCAAACCCTAATCCTAACCCGTACCCGACCCCTAACACTAACCCGAACACTAACTCTAACACTAACACTAACCCGAACCCTCTACCTAACCCTAACCCTAACCCTAACCCTAACCCGAACCCTAACCCGAACCCGAACACTAACCCTAACCGTAACCCTAACCCGAAACCTAACCCGAACCCTAACCCTAACCCTAACCCTAACCCGAACCCTAACGCTAACCCTTAACCCTAACCCGAATCCTAACACGAAACCTAACCCGAACCCGAACCCTAACCCTAACCCTAACGCTAACCCGAACCCTAACCCTAACCCTAACCCTAACCCGAACCCTAACGCTAACACTTAACCCTAACCCGAACCCTAACCCAAACCCTAACCCTAACCCTAACCCTAACCCGAACCCTAACCCGAACTCTAACCCGAACCCTAACCCTAACCCCTAAACCTAACCCTAACCCGAAACCTAACCCGAACCCGAACCCGAACCCTAACCCTAAACCGAACCCTAACCCTAACCCTAACCCTAACCCGAACCCTAACCCGAACGCGAACCCTAACCCGAACCCGAACTCTAACCCTAAACCTAACCCTAAACCGTACCCTAAGCCGAACCCTAACTCAAACCCTAACCCTAACCCGAACCCCAACCCGAACCCGAACCCAAACCCTAACCCTAAACCGAACCCGAACCCTAACACTAACCCGAACCATAACCCTAACCCGAACCCTAACCCAAACCCGAACCCTAACCCGAACACGAACTCTAACCCTAACCCTAACCCTAACCCGTACCCTAACCTGAAGCGTAACTCAAACCCTAACCCTAACCCAAACGCTAACCTGAACCCGAACCCAAACCCTAACCCTAAACCGAAACCGAACCCTAACACTAAACAGAACCGTAACCCTAACCAGAACCCTAACCCAAACCCGAACCCTAACCCGAACCCGAACCCTAATCCTAACCCGAACCCGAATCCTAACCCTAACCCTAACCCGAATCCTAACACTAACCCGAACCTTAACCCTAACACTAACCCTAACCGGAACCTAAAACCTAACCCTAAACCTAACCCTAACCCTGACCCTAACCCTAACCCTAAACCGAACCCTAACCCTAACCCTAACCCTAACCCTAAACCCTAACCTTAACCCTAACCCTAACCGTAACCCTAACCTTAAAACCTAACCCTAACCCTAACCCTAACGCTAACACTAAACCAAACCCTAACCCTAACCCTAACCCTAACGCGAACCCTAACCCTAACCCTACCCTAACCCTAACCCCTAACTATAACCCGAACCCTAACCCTAACTCGAACCCTAACCCTAAACCTAACCCGAACCCTATCCCTAACCCTAACCCTCACCCGAAACCTAACCCTAAACCTAACGCTAACCCTAAACCGAAACCTAACCCTAACCCGAACGTTAACCCGAACCCTAACCCTAACCCTCACCCTAACCCTAACCCGAACCCTAACCCTAACCCTAACCCTAACCCGAACCCTAACCCGAACTCTAACCCGAACCCTAACCCTAACCCCTAATCCTAACCCTAACCCGAAACCTAACCCTAACCCGAATCCGAACCCTAACCCTAACCCTAACCCGAACCCTAACGCTAACCCTAACCCTAACCCGAACCCTAACCCGAACCCTAACCCTAACCCGAACTCTAACCCTAACCCTAACCCTAACCCGTACCCTAACCCGAATCCTAACTCAAACCCTAAACCTAACCCGAACCCCAACCCGAACCCGAACCCAAACCCTAACCCTAAACCGAACCCGAAACCTAACAGTAACCCGAACCATAACCCTAACCCGAACCCTAACCCAAACCCGAACCCTAACCCTAACCCGAACTCTAACCCTAACTCTAACCCTAACCCGTACCCTAACCTGAACCCTAACTCAAATCCTAACCCTAAGCCAAACCCTAACCTGAACCCGAACCCAAACCCTAACCCTAAACCGAACCCCGAACCCTAACACTAACACGAACCGTAACCCTAACCAGAACCCTAAACCAAACCCGAACCCTAACCCGAACCCGAACCCTAATCCTAACCCGAACCCGAATCCTAACCCTAACCCTAACCCGAATCCTAACCCTAACCCGAAACTTAACCCTAACCCTAACCCTAACCAGAACCTAAACCCTAACCCTAAACCTAAACCTAAACCTGACCCGAAACCTAACCCTAAACCGAACCCTAACCCTAACCCGAATCCTAACCCTAACCCGAAACTTAACCCTAACCCTAACCCTAACCAGAACCTAAACCCTAACCCTAACCCTAACCCTAACCCTAACCCGAAACCTAACCCTAAACCTAACGCTAACCCTAACCCTAAACCTAACCCTAACCCAAAACCTAACCCGAACCCTAACCCTAACCCTAACCCTAACCCTAACCCGAACCCTAACCCTAACCCTAACCCGAACCCGAACCCGAACCCTAACCCTAAGCCTAACCCCTAACCCTAACCCAAATCCTAACCCTAACCCGAACCCTAACCCTAACCCTAACCCAAACCGTAACCGGAACCCTAACCCTAAACCTAATCCTAACACTAACCCTAAACTTAACCCGAACCCGAACACGAAACCTAACCCTAACCCTAACCCTAATCCTAACCCTAAACCGAACCCTAACCCTAACCCGAACCCGAACCCGAACCCTAACCCGAACCCTAACCCTAACCCTAACACGAACCCTTACCCTAACCCGAACCCGAACCCTAAACCTAACCCTAACCCTAACCCGAATCCTAACCCTAACCCGAACCCTAACCCTAACCCTAACCCAAACCCTAACCTTAACCCTATCCCGAACCCTATCCGTAACCCGAACCCTAACCCTACACTAACCCTAACCACTAACCCTAACCCGAACCCTAACCCTAACCCGAACCCTAACCCGAACCCTAACCCTAACCCTAAACCTAAACCTAACCCAAACCCGAACCCTAACCCTAACCCGAAACCAAACCCTAACCCTAACCCGAACACGAACCCTAACCCTAACCCTAACCCGATCCCTAAACCTAACCCTAACCTGAACCCTAACCCTAAGCCGAACCCTAACCCTAACCCTAATTCTAACCCTAACCCTAAACCTAACCCGGACCCTAACCCTAAACCGAACCCTAGCCCGAACCCTAACCCGAACACTAACCCTAACCCTAACCCTAACCCAAACCCTAACCCGAACCCGAACCCGAACCCTTACCCTAACCTTAACTCTAACCCGAACCCTAAACCGTCCCTAACCCGAACCCTAACCCTAGCACTAACCCGAACCCTAACCCGAACACGAACCCTAACCCTACCCCGAACCCTAACCCTAACCCTAACCCGAACCCTAAGCCGAACATTAAACCTAACCCTAACCCTAACCCTAACCCTAACCCGAACCCTAACCCTAACCCTAACCCGAACCCTAGCCCTAAGCCTTACCCGAACCCGAACCCTAACCCGAAACCTAACCCTAACCCTAACCCGAACCCGAACCCTAACACTAACCCTAACCCTAATCCGACCCCTAACCCTAACCCTAACCCTAATCCTAAGCCGTACCCGACCCCTAACACTAACCCGTACACTAACCCTAACCCTAACACTAACCCGAACCCTAACCCTAACCCTAACCCTAACCCGAACCCTAACCCGAACCCGAACACTAACCCTAACCCTAACCCTAACCCGAAACCTAACCCTAACCCGAACCCGAAACCTAACCCGAACCCTAACCCTAACCCTAAACCTAACCCTAACCCTAACGCTAACCCGAACCCTAACCCAAACCCTAACCCTAACCCTAACCCTAACCCGAACCCTAACGCTAACACTTAACCCTAACCCGAACCCTAACCCAAACCCTAAACCTAACCCTAACCCTAACCGGAACCCTAACCCGAACCCTAACCCGAACCCTACCCCTAACCCCTAACCCTAACCCTAACCCGAAACCTAACCCTAACCCGAACCCGAACCCTAACCCTAACCCGAACCCTAACACTAACCCTAACCCTAACCCGAACCATAACCCTAACCCGAACCCTAACCCAAACCCGAACCCTAACCCGAACCCGAACACTAACCCTAACCCTAACCCTAACCCATACCCTAACCTGAACCCTAACTCAAACCCTAACCCTAACCCGAACCCTAACCTGAACCCGAACCCAAACCCTAACCCTAAACAGAACCCGAACCCTAACACTAACCCGAACCGTAACCCTAACAAGAACCCTAACCCAAACCCGAACCCTAACCCGAACCCGAACCCTAATCCTAACCCGAACCCGAATCCTAAACCTAACCCTAACCCGAATCCTAACCCTAACCCGAAACTTAACCCTAACCCTAAACCTAACCGGAACCTAAACTCTAACCCTAAACCTAACCCTAACCCTGACCCGAAACCTAACCCTAACCCGAACCCTAACCCTAACCCTACCCTAACCCTAACCCGAACCCTAACCCTAAACCTAACCCTAACCCTAACCCGAAACCTAACCCTAAACCTAACGCTAACCCTAACCCTAAACGTAACCCTAAACCGAAACCTAACCCAAACCCTAACCCTAACCCTAACCCTAACCCTAACCCTAACCCTAACCCGAACCCTAACCCTAACCCTAACCCGAACCCGAACCCTAACCCTAAACCTAACCCTAACCCTAACCCGAAACCTAACCCTAAACCTAACGCTAACCCTAACCCTAAACGTAACCCTAACCCGAACCCTAACCCGAACCCTAACCCTAACCCTAACCCAAACCCTAACCGGAACCCTAAACCTAAACCTAATCCTAACACTAACCCTAACCCTAACCCGAACCCGAACACGAAACCTAACCCTAACCCTAACCCAAATCCTAACCCTAAACCGAACCCTAACCCTAACCCGAACCCGAACCCGAACCCTAACCCGAACCCTAACCCTAACACTAACACGAACCCTAACCCTAACCCGAACCCGAAACCTAAACCTAACCCTAACCCTAACCCGAACCCTAACCCGAACCCGAACCCGAACCCTAACCCGAACCCTAACCCTAACCCTAACCCAAACCCTAACCCGAACCCTAACCCGAACCCTAACCCGAACCCTAACCCTAACCCTAACCCGAACCCTAACCCGAACCCTAACCCTAACCCTAACCCGAAACCTTACCCGAACCCTAAACCGAACCTTAACCTTAACCCTAACCCGAACACTAACCCTAAACCTAACCCGAACCCTAACTCTAACCCTAACCATAACCCTAACCCTAACCCGATCCCTAAACCTACCCTAACCCCTAACCCTAACCCTAACCCTGACCGTAACCCTAACCTTAAAACCTAACCCTAACCCTAAACCTAACGCTAACCCTAAACCAAACCCTAACCCTAAACCTAACACTAATCCTAACCCGAACCCTAACCCTAACCCTACCCTAACCCTAACCCTAACCATAACCCGAACCCTAACCCTAACTCGAACCCTAACCCTAACCGTAACCCGAACCCTAACCCTAACCCTAACCTGAAACCTAACCCTAAACCTAACGCTAACCCTAACCCTAAAACTAACCCTAACCCGAAACCTAACCCGAACCCTAACCCTAACCCTAACCCTAACCCTAAACCTAACCCTAACCCG
>JAVLSZ010000042.1:3300000-3302500 GCA_032313775.1 Urocyon cinereoargenteus | reverse complement strand
TTACCCTAACCTTAACTCTAACCCGAACCCTAAACCGTCCCTAACCCGAAACCTAACCCTAGCACTAACCCGAACCCTAACCCGAACACGAACCCTAACCCTACCCCGAACCCTAACCCTAACCCTAACCCGAACCCTAAGCCGAACATTAAACCTAACCCTAACCCTAACCCTAACCCTAACCCGAACCCTAACCCTAACCCTAACCCGAACCCTAGCCCTAAGCCTTACCCGAACCCGAACCCTAACCCGAACCCTAACCCTAACCCTAACCCGAACCCGAACCCTAACACTAACCCTAACCCTAATCCGACCCCTAACCCTAACCCTAACCCTAATCCTAAGCCGTACCCGACCCCTAACACTAACCCGTACACTAACCCTAACCCTAACACTAACCCGAACCCTAACCCTAACCCTAACCCTAACCCGAACCCTAACCCGAACCCGAACACTAACCCTAACCCTAACCCGAAACCTAACCCTAACCCGAACCCGAACCCTAACCCGAACCCTAACCCTAACCCTAAACCTAACCCTAACCCTAACGCTAACCCGAACCCTAACCCAAACCCTAACCCTAACCCTAACCCTAACCCGAACCCTAACGCTAACACTTAACCCTAAACCGAACCCTAACCCAAACCCTAAACCTAACCCTAACCCTAACCGGAACCCTAACCCGAACCCTAACCCGAACCCTACCCCTAACCCCTAACCCTAACCCTAACCCGAAACCTAACCCTAACCCGAACCCGAACCCTAACCCTAACCCGAACCCTAACCCTAACCCTAACCCTAACCCGAACCATAACCCTAACCCGAACCCTAACCCAAACCCGAACCCTAACCCGAACCCGAACTCTAACCCTAACCCTAACCCTAACCCGTACCCTAACCTGAACCCTAACTCAAACCCTAACCCTAACCCGAACCCTAACCTGAACCCGAACCCAAACCCTAACCCTAAACCGAACCCGAACCCTAACACTAACCCGAACCGTAACCCTAACAAGAACCCTAACCCAAACCCGAACCCTAACCCGAACCCGAACCCTAATCCTAACCCGAACCAGAATCCTAACCCTAACCCTAACCCGAATCCTAACCCTAACCCGAAACTTAACCCTAACCCTAACCCTAACCGGAACCTAAACTCTAACCCTAAACCTAACCCTAACCCTGACCCGAAACCTAACCCTAACCCGAACCCTAACCCTAACCCTACCCTAACCCTAACCCGAACCCTAACCCTAAACCTAACCCTAACCCTAACCCGAAACCTAACCCTAAACCTAACGCTAACCCTAACCCTAAACGTAACCCTAACCCGAAACCTAACCCAAACCCTAACCCTAACCCAAACCCTAACCCTAACCCTAACCCGAACCGTAACCCTAACCCTAACCCGAACCCGAACCCTAACCCTAAACCTAACCCTAACCCTAACCCGAAACCTAACCCTAAACCTAACGCTAACCCTAACCCTAAACGTAACCCTAACCCGAACCCTAACCCGAACCCTAACCCTAACCCTAACCCAAACCCTAACCGGAACCCTAAACCTAAACCTAATCCTAACACTAACCCTAACCCTAACCCGAACCCGAACACGAAACCTAACCCTAACCCTAACCCAAATCCTAACCCTAAACCGAACCCTAACCCTAACCCGAACCCGAACCCGAACCCTAACCCGAACCCTAACCCTAACACTAACACGAACCCTAACCCTAACCCGAACCCGAAACCTAAACCTAACCCTAACCCTAACCCGAACCCTAACCCGAACCCGAACCCGAACCCCAACCCGAACCCTAACCCTAACCCTAACCCAAACCCTAACCCGAACCCTAACCCGAACCCTAACCCGAACCCTAACCCTAACCCTAACCCGAACCCTAACCCGAACCCTAACCCTAACCCTAACCCGAAACCTTACCCGAACCCTAAACCGAACCTTAACCTTAACCCTAACCCGAACACTAACCCTAAACCTAACCCGAACCCTAACTCTAACCCTAACCATAACCCTAACCCTAACCCGATCCCTAAACCTAACCCTAACACCTAACCCTAACCCTAACCCTGACCGTAACCCTAACCTTAAAACCTAACCCTAACCCTAAACCTAACGCTAACCCTAAACCAAACCCTAACCCTAAACCTAACACTAATCCTAACCCGAACCCTAACCCTAACCCTACCCTAACCCTAACCCTAACCATAACCCGAACCCTAACCCTAACTCGAACCCTAACCCTAACCGTAACCCGAACCCTAACCCTAACCCTAACCCTATCCTGAAACCTAACCCTAAACCTAACGCTAACCCTAACCCTAAACCTAACCCTAACCCGAAACCTAACCCGAACCCTAACCCTAACCCTAACACTAACCCTAAACCTAAACCTAACCCTAACCCGAACCCTAACCCTAACCCTAACCCGAACCCGAACCCTAACCCTAAACCTAACCCCTAACCCTAACCCGAATCCTA
>JAVLSZ010000042.1:3272500-3295000 GCA_032313775.1 Urocyon cinereoargenteus | reverse complement strand
ACCCTAACCCTAACCCGTACCCTAACCTGAACCCTAACTCAAACCCTAACCCTAAACCGAACCCTAACCTGAACCCGAACCCAAACCCTAACCCTAAACCGAACCCGAACCCTAACACTAACCCGAACCGTAACCCTAACAAGAACCCTAACCCAAACCCGAACCCTAACCCGAACCCGAACCCTAATCCTAACCCGAACCCGAATCCTAACCCTAACCCTAACCCGAATCCTAACCCTAACCCGAAACGTAACCCTAACCCTAACCCTAACCGGAACCTAAACTCTAACCCTAAACCTAACCCTAACCCTGACCCGAAACCTAACCCTAACCCGAACCCTAACCCTAACCCTACCCTAACCCTAACCCGAACCCTAACCCTAAACCTAACCCTAACCCTAACCCGAAACCTAACCCTAAACTAACGCTAACCCTAACCCTAAACGTAACCCTAACCCGAAACCTAACCCAAACCCTAATCCTAACCCTAACCCTAACCCTAACCCTAACCCGAACCGTAACCCTAACCCTAACCCGAACCCGAACCCTAACCCTAAACCTAACCCTAACCCTAACCCGAAACCTAACCCTAAACCTAACGCTAACCCTAACCCTAAACGTAACCCTAACCCGAACCCTAACCCGAACCCTAACCCTAACCCTAACCCAAACCCTAACCGGAACCCTAAACCTAAACCTAATCCTAACACTAACCCTAACCCTAACCCGAACCCGAACACGAAACCTAAACCTAACCCTAACCCAAATCCTAACCCTAAACCGAACCCTAACCCTAACCCGAACCCGAACCCGAACCCTAACCCTTACCCTAACCCTAACACTAACACGAACCCTAACCCTAACCCGAACCCGAAACCTAAACCTAACCCTAACCCTAACCCGAAACCTAACCCGAACCCGAACCCGAACCCTAACCCGAACCCTAACCCTAACCCTAACCCAAACCCTAACCCGAACCCTAACACTAACCCTAACCCGAACCCTAACCCGAACCCTAACCCTAACCCTAACCCGAAACCTTACCCGAACCCTAAACCGAACGTTAACCTTAACACTAACCCGAACACTAACCCTAAACCTAACACGAACCCTAACTCTAACCCTAACCCTAACCCTAACCCTAACCCGATCCCTAAACCTAACCCTAACCCCTAACCCTAACCCTAACCCTGACCGTAACCCTAACCCTAAAACCTAACCCTAACCCTAAACCTAACGCTAACCCTAAACCAAACCCTAACCCTAAACCTAACACTAATCCTAACCCGAACCCTAACCCTAACCCTACCCTAACCCTAACCCTAACCATAACCCGAACAGTAACCCTAACTCGAACCCTAACCCTAACCGTAACCCGAACCCTAACCCTAACCCTAACCCTAACCTGAAACCTAACCCTAAACCTAACGCTAACCCTAACCCTAAACCTAACCCTAACCCGAAACCTAACCCGAACCCTAACCCTAACCCTAACCCTAACCCTAACCCTAAACCTAACCCTAACCCGAACCCTAACCCTAACCCTAACCCGAACCCGAATCCTAACCCTAAGCCTAACCCCTAACCCTAACCCGAATCCTAACCCTAACCCGAACCCTAACCCTAACCCTAACCCAAATCCTAACCGGAACCCTAACCCTAAACCTAATCCTAACACTAACCCTAACCCTAACCCGAACCCGAACACGAAACCTAACCCTAACCCTAACCCTAATCCTAACCCTAAACCGAAACCTAACCCTAACCCGAACCCGAACCCGAACCCTAACCCGAACCCTAACACTAACCCTAACACGAAACCTAACCCTAACCCGAACCCGAACCCTAAACCTAACCCTAACCCTAACCCGAACCCTAACCCGAACCCGAACCCGAACCCTAACCCATACCCTAACCCTAACCCTAACCCAAACCCTAACCCGAACCCTAACCCGAACCCTAACCCTAACCCTAACCCGAACCCTAACCCGAACCCTAACCCTAACCCTAACCCGAACCCTTACCCGAACCCTAAACCGAACCCTAACCTTAACCCTAACCCGAACACTAACCCTAACCCTAACCCGAACCCTAACTCTAACCCTAACCATAACCCTAACCCAAACCCGATCCCTAAACCTAACCCTAACCTGAACCCTAACCCCTAATCCTAACCTGAACCCGAAACCTAACCCGAACCCGAACCCTAACCAGAAACCGAACCCTAACCCTAACCCGAACGCTTACCCGAACCCTAACCCTAACCCTAAACCGAACCCTAACCCTAACCCTAACCCTAACCCTAACCCGAACCCTAACCCTAACCCTTACTCTAACCCTAACCCTAATCCTAACACGAACCCTAACCCTAACCAGAACCCTAACCGGAAACCTAACCGTAACCCTAACCCTAACCCTAATCCGAACCCGAACCCTAACCCGAACCCTAACCAAAACCCTAACCCTAACCCGAACCCGAACCCGAACCCTAACCCTAACCCTAAACCGAAACCTAACCCTAACCCTAACCCTAAACCGAACCCTAAACCTAACCCAAACTCTAACCCTAACCCTAATCCTAACCTGAACCCTAGCCCGAACCCTAACCCTAACCCTAAACCTAACCCTAACCCGAACCCTAACTGTAACACTAACTTGAACCCTAAACCCTAACCCTAAACCGAACCCGAACCCTAACCCGAACCCGAACCCTAACCCTAACTCGAAACCAAACCCTAACCCTAACCCGAACCCGAACACGAACCCTAACCCTAACCCTAACCCGAACCCTAACACGAACCCTAAACCTAACCCTAACCCTAACACTAACCCGAACCCTAACCCGAACCCGAACACTAACCCTAACCCTAACCCGAAACCTAACCCTAACCCGAACCCGAACCCTAACCCGAACCCTAACCCTAACTGTAAACCTAACTTGAACCCTAAATCCTAACACTAACCCGAACCCTAACCTTAACCCAAACCCTAACCCTATCCCTAACCCTAACCCTAACCCTAACCCGAACCCTAAACTTAACCCTAACCCGAACCCTAACACTAACCCGAAACATAACCCTAACGCTAACCCTAACCCTTAACCCTAAACTTAACCCTAACCCTAACCCTAACCCTACAACTTAAACCTAACCCTAACCCTAACCCGAACCCTAACCTTAACACTAACCCCAACCCTAACCCTAACCCGAACCCTAACCCTAACACTAACCCGAACCCTAACACTAAACCTAATGCTAACCCGAGCCCTAACCCGAACCCTAACCCTAACCCTAACCCTAACCCTAACCCGAACCCGAACCCTAACCCTAACCCCTAATCCTAACCCTAACCCGAAACCTAACCCTAATCCGAATCCGAACCCGAACCCTAACCCGAACCCTAACCCTAACACTAACCCGAACCCTAACCCTAAACCTAATGCTAACCCGAGCCCTAACCCGAACCCTAACCCTAACCCTAACCCTAACCCTAACCCGAACCCGAACCCTAACCCTAACACCTAATCCTAACCCTAACCCGAACCCCAACCCGAACCCGAACCCAAACCCTAACCCTAAACCGAACCCGCTCCCTAACACTAACCCGAACCATAACCCTAACCCGAACCCTAACCCAAACCCGAACCCTAACCCGAACCCGAACTCTAACCCTAACCCTAACCCTAACCCGTACCCTAACCTGAACCCTAACTCAAACCCTAACCCTAAACCGAACCCTAACCTGAACCCGAACCCAAACCCTAACCCTAAACCGAACCCGAACCCTAACACTAACCCGAACCGTAACCCTAACAAGAACCCTAACCCAAACCCGAACCCTAACCCGAACCCGAACCCTAATCCTAACCCGAACCCGAATCCTAACCCTAACCCTAACCCGAATCCTAACCCTAACCCGAAACTTAACCCTAACCCTAACCCTAACCGGAACCTAAACTCTAACCCTAAACCTAACCCTAACCCTGACCCGAAACCTAACCCTAACCCGAACCCTAACCCTAACCCTACCCTAACCCTAACCCGAACCCTAACCCTAAACCTAACCCTAACCCTAACCCGAAACCTAACCCTAAACTAACGCTAACCCTAACCCTAAACGTAACCCTAACCCGAAACCTAACCCAAACCCTAATCCTAACCCTAACCCTAACCCTAACCCTAACCCGAACCGTAACCCTAACCCTAACCCGAACCCGAACCCTAACCCTAAACCTAACCCTAACCCTAACCCGAAACCTAACCCTAAACCTAACGCTAACCCTAACCCTAAACGTAACCCTAACCCGAACCCTAACCCGAACCCTAACCCTAACCCTAACCCAAACCCTAACCGGAACCCTAAACCTAAACCTAATCCTAACACTAACCCTAACCCTAACCCGAACCCGAACACGAAACCTAAACCTAACCCTAACCCAAATCCTAACCCTAAACCGAACCCTAACCCTAACCCGAACCCGAACCCGAACCCTAACCCTTACCCTAACCCTAACACTAACACGAACCCTAACCCTAACCCGAACCCGAAACCTAAACCTAACCCTAACCCTAACCCGAAACCTAACCCGAACCCGAACCCGAACCCTAACCCGAACCCTAACCCTAACCCTAACCCAAACCCTAACCCGAACCCTAACCCGAACCCTAACCCGAACCCTAACACTAACCCTAACCCGAACCCTAACCCGAACCCTAACCCTAACCCTAACCCGAAACCTTACCCGAACCCTAAACCGAACCTTAACCTTAACCCTAACCCGAACACTAACCCTAAACCTAACCCGAACCCTAACTCTAACCCTAACCCTAACCCTAACCCTAACCCGATCCCTAAACCTAACCCTAACCCCTAACCCTAACCCTAACCCTGACCGTAACCCTAACCTTAAAACCTAACCCTAACCCTAAACCTAACGCTAACCCTAAACCAAACCCTAACCCTAAACCTAACACTAATCCTAACCCGAACCCTAACCCTAACCCTACCCTAACCCTAACCCTAACCATAACCCGAACAGTAACCCTAACTCGAACCCTAACCCTAACCGTAACCCGAACCCTAACCCTAACCCTAACCCTAACCTGAAACCTAACCCTAAACCTAACGCTAACCCTAACCCTAAACCTAACCCTAACCCGAAACCTAACCCGAACCCTAACCCTAACCCTAACCCTAACCCTAAACCTAACCCTAACCCGAACCCTAACCCTAACCCTAACCCGAACCCGAATCCTAACCCTAAGCCTAACCCCTAACCCTAACCCGAATCCTAACCCTAACCCGAACCCTAACCCTAACCCTAACCCAAATCCTAACCGGAACCCTAACCCTAAACCTAATCCTAACACTAACCCTAACCCTAACCCGAACCCGAACACGAAACCTAACCCTAACCCTAACCCTAATCCTAACCCTAAACCGAAACCTAACCCTAACCCGAACCCGAACCCGAACCCTAACCCGAACCCTAACACTAACCCTAACACGAAACCTAACCCTAACCCGAACCCGAACCCTAAACCTAACCCTAACCCTAACCCGAACCCTAACCCGAACCCGAACCCGAACCCTAACCCATACCCTAACCCTAACCCTAACCCAAACCCTAACCCGAACCCTAACCCGAACCCTAACCCTAACCCTAACCCGAACCCTAACCCGAAACCTAACCCTAACCCTAACCCGAACCCTTACCCGAACCCTAAACCGAACCCTAACCTTAACCCTAACCCGAACACTAACCCTAACCCTAACCCGAACCCTAACTCTAACCCTAACCATAACCCTAACCCAAACCCGATCCCTAAACCTAACCCTAACCTGAACCCTAACCCCTAATCCTAACCTGAACCCGAAACCTAACCCGAACCCGAACCCTAACCAGAAACCGAACCCTAACCCTAACCCGAACGCTTACCCGAACCCTAACCCTAACCCTAAACCGAACCCTAACCCTAACCCTTACTCTAACCCTAACCCTAATCCTAACATGAACCCTAACCCTAACCAGAACCCTAACCGGAAACCTAACCGTAACCCTAACCCTAACCCTAATCCGAACCCGAACCCTAACCCGAACCCTAACCAAAACCCTAACCCTAACCCGAACCCGAACCCGAACCCTAACCCTAACCCTAAACCGAAACCTAACCCTAACCCTAACCCTAAACCGAACCCTAAACCTAACCCAAACTCTAACCCTAACCCTAATCCTAACCTGAACCCTAGCCCGAACCCTAACCCTAACCCTAAACCTAACCCTAACCCGAACCCTAACTGTAACACTAACTTGAACCCTAAACCCTAACCCTAAACCGAACCCGAACCCTAACCCGAACCCGAACCCTAACCCTAACTCGAAACCAAACCCTAACCCTAACCCGAACCCGAACACGAACCCTAACCCTAACCCTAACCCGAACCCTAACACGAACCCTAAACCTAACCCTAACCCTAACACTAACCCGAACCCTAACCCGAACCCGAACACTAACCCTAACCCTAACCCGAAACCTAACCCTAACCCGAACCCGAACCCTAACCCGAACCCTAACCCTAACTGTAAACCTAACTTGAACCCTAAACCCTAACACTAACCCGAACCCTAACCTTAACCCAAACCCTAACCCTATCCCTAACCCTAACCCTAACCCTAACCCGAACCCTAAACTTAACCCTAACCCGAACCCTAACACTAACCCGAAACATAACCCTAACGCTAACCCTAACCCTTAACCCTAAACTTAACCCTAACCCTAACCCTAACCCTACAACTTAAACCTAACCCTAACCCTAACCCGAACCCTAACCTTAACACTAAACCCAACCCTAACCCTAACCCGAACCCTAACCCTAACACTAACCCGAACCCTAACACTAAACCTAATGCTAACCCGAGCCCTAACCCGAACCCTAACCCTAACCCTAACCCTAACCCTAACCCGAACCCGAACCCTAACCCTAACCCCTAATCCTAACCCTAACCCGAAACCTAACCCTAATCCGAATCCGAACCCGAACCCTAACCCGAACCCTAACCCTAACACTAACCCGAACCCTAACCCTAAACCTAATGCTAACCCGAGCCCTAACCCGAACCCTAACCCTAACCCTAACCCTAACCCTAACCCGAACCCGAACCCTAACCCTAACACCTAATCCTAACCCTAACCCGAACCCCAACCCGAACCCGAACCCAAACCCTAACCCTAAACCGAACCCGCTCCCTAACACTAACCCGAACCATAACCCTAACCCGAACCCTAACCCAAACCCGAACCCTAACCCTAACCCGAACTCTAACCCTAACCCTAACCCTAACCCGTACCCTAACCTGAACCCTAACTCAAACCCTAACCCTAAGCCAAAACCTAACCTGAACCCGAACCCAAACCCTAACCCTAAACCGAACCCCGAACCCTAACACTAACCCGAACCGTAACCCTAACCAGAATCCTAACCCAAACCCGAACCCTAACCCGAACCCGAACCCTAATCCTAACCCGAACCCGAATCCTAACCCTAACCCTAACCCGAATCCTAACCCTAACCCGAAACTTAACCCTAACCCTAACCCTAACCAGAACCTAAACCCTAACCCTAAACCTAACCCTAACCCTGACCCGAAACCTAACCCTAAACCGAACCCTAACCCTAACCCTAACCCTAACCCTAACCCGAAACCTAACCCTAAACCTAACGCTAACCCTAACCCTAAACCTAACCCTAACCCAAAACCTAACCCGAACCCTAACCCTAACCCTAACCCTAACCCTAACCCGAACCCTAACCCTAACCCTAACCCGAACCCGAACCCGAACCCTAACCCTAAGCCTAACCCCTAACCCTAACCCGAATCCTAACCCTAAACCGAACCCTAACCCTAACCCTAACCCAAACCGTAACCGGAACCCTAACCCTAAACCTAATCCTAACACTAACCCTAAACAACCCGAACCCGAACACGAAACCTAACCCTAACCCTAACCCTAATCCTAACCCTAAACCGAACCCTAACCCTAACCCGAACCCGAACCTGAACCCTAACCCGAACCCTAACCCTAACCCTAACACGAACCCTTACCCTAACCCGAACCCGAAACCTAAACCTAACCCTAACCCTAACCCGAATCCTAACCCTAACCCGAACCCTAACCCTAACCCTAACCCAAACCCTAACCCGAACCCTAACCCTAACCCTAACCCGAACCCTAACCCTAACCCTAACCCGAACCCTAACCCGAACCCTAACCCTAACCCTAACCCGAACCCTTACCCGAACCCTAATCCGAACCCTAACCTTAACCCTAACCCGAACACTAACCCTAAACCTAACCCGAACCATAACTCTAACCCTAACCCTAACCCTAACCCTAACCCGATCCCTAAACCTAACACTAACCTGAACCCTAACCCCTAACCCTAACCTGAAACCGAACCCTAACCCGAACCTGAACCCTAACCAGAAACCGAACACTAACCCTAACCCGAACGCGAACCCGAACCCTAACCGTAACCCTAAACCGAACCCTAACCCTAACCCTAACCCTAACCCTAACCCTAACACGAAACCTAACCCTAACCCTTACTCTAACCCTAACCCTAATCCTAACCCGAACCCTAACCCTAACACGAACCCTAACCCGAACACTAACCGTAACCCTAACCCTAACCCTAACCCTAACCCGAACCCTAACCTTAACCCAAACCCTAACCCTAACCCTAACCCTAACCCTAACCCGAACCCGAACCCTAAACTTAACCCTAACCCGAACCCTAACACTAACCCGAACCATAACCCTAACGCTAACCCTAACCCTTAACCCTAACCTTAACCCAAACCCTAACCCTAACCCTAACCCTACAACTTAAACCTAACCCTAACCCTAACCCGACCCCTAACCCTAACACTAACCCGAACCCTAACCCTAACCCGAACCCTAACCCTAAAACTAACCCGAACCCTAACCCTAAACCTAACGCTAACCCGAGCCCTAACCCGAACCCTAACCCTAACGCTAACCCTAACCCTAACCCGAACCCGAACCCTAACCCGAACCCTAACCCTAAACTTAACCCTAACCCTAACCCTAACCCTAACCCGAACCCTAACCCGAAACCTAACCTTAACCCTAACCCGAACCCTAACCCTAACCCGAACCCAAACCCTAACCCGAACCCTAAACCTAACCCTAACCCGAAACCTAACCCTAACCCTAACCCGAACCCTAAACCGTCCCTAACCCAAACCCTAACCCTAACCCTAACCCGAACTCTAACCCGAACACTAACCCTAACCCTATCCTGAACCCTAACCCTAACCCTAACCCGAAACCTAAACCGTCCCTAACCCAAACCCTAACCCTAACCCTAACCCGAACCCTAACCCGAACCGTAACCCTAACCCTAAACCGAATCCTAGCCCTAAGCCTAACCCGAACCCGAACCCTAACCCGAACCCTAACCCTAACCCTAACCCGATCCCGAACCCGAACCCTAACACTAACCCTAACCCTAACCCTAACCCGAACCTTAAACCTAACCCTAACCCTAACCCTAATCTGAACCCTAACCCTAACCCTAACCCTAATCCTAACCCGTACCCGACCCCTAACACTAACCCGAACACTAACCCTAACCCTAACACTAACCCGAACCCTAACCCTATTCCTAACCCTAACCCTAACCCTAACCCGAACCCTAACCCGAACCCGAACACTAACCCTAACCCTAACCCTAAACCGAAACCTAACCCGAACCCTAACCCTAAACATAACCCTAACCCGAACCCTAACGCTAACCCTAACCCTAACCCGAAACCTAACCCTAACCCGAATCCGAACCCTAAACCTAACCCGAAACCTAACCCTAACCGTAACCCTAACCCGAACCCGAACCCGAACCCTAACCCGAACCCGAACTCTAACCCTAACCCTAACCCTAACCCGTACCCTAACCCGAACCCTAACTCAAACCCTAACCCTAACCCGAACCCCAACCCGAACCCGAACCCAAACCCTAACCATAAACCGAACCCGAACCCTAACACTAACCCGAACCATAACCCTAACCCGAACCCTAACCCAAACCCGAACCCTAACCCGAACCCGAACTCTAACCCTAACCCTAACCCTAACCCGTACCCTAACCTGAACCCTAACTCAAACCCTAACCCTAACCCAAACGCTCACCTGAACCCGAACCCAAACCCTAACCCTAAACCGAACCCGAACCCTAACACTAAACCGAACCGTAACCCTAACCAGAACCCTAACCCAAACCCGAAACCTAACCTGAACCCGAATCCTAATCCTAACCCGAACCCGAATCCTAACCCTAACCCTAACCCGAATCCTAACCCTAACCCGAACCTTAACCCTAACCCTAACCCTAACCGGAACCTAAACCCTAACACTAAACCTAACCCTAACCCTGACCCGAACCCTAACCCTAAACCGAACCGTAACCGTAACCCTAACCCTAACCCTAACCCTAACCCCTAACCCTAAGCCTAACACTAACCGTAATCCTAACCTTAAAACCTAACCCTAACCCTAACCCTAACGCTAACCCTAAACCAAACCCTAAACCTTACCCTAACCCTAACCCGAACACTAACCCTAACCCTACCCTAATCCTAACCCCTAACCATAACCCGAACCCGAACCCTAACTCGAAACCTAACCCTAACCCTAACCCGAACCCTAACCCTAACCATAAACCGAACCCGAACCCTAACCCGAAACCTAACCCTAAACCTAACGCTAACCCTAACCCTAAACCTAACCCTAACCCGAACGCTAACCCGAACCCTAACCCTAACCCTAACCCTAAACCGAACCCTAACCCTAACCCTAACCCGAACCCGAAACCTAACCCTAAGCCTAACCCCTAACCCTAACCCTACCCTAACCCGAACCCTAACCCTAACCCTAACCCTAACCCAAACCCTAACCGGAACCCTAACCCTAAACCTAATCCTAACACTAACCCTAACCCTAACCCTAAACCGAACCTGAACACGAAACCTAACCCTAACCCTAACCCTAATCGTAACCCTAAACCGAACCCAAACCCTAACCCGAACCCGAACCCGAACCCTAACCCGAACCCTAACCCTAACCCTAACCCGAACCCTAACCCTAACCCGAACCCGAACCCTAAACCTAACCCTAACCCTAACCCGAACTCTAACCCGAACCCGAATCCGAACCCTAACCCGAACCCTAACCCTAACCCTAACCCAAACCCTAACCTGAACCCTAACCCGAAACCTAACCCGAAAACTAACCCTAACCCTAACCCGAACCCTAACCCGAACCCTAACCCTAAACCTAACCGGAACACTTACCCGAACCCTAAACCGAACCCTAAGCTTAACTCTAACCCGAACACTAACCCTAACCCTAACCCGAACCCTAACTCTAACCCTAACCCTAACCCTAACCCGATCCGTAAACCTAACCCTAACCTGAACCCTAACCCCTAACCCTAACCCTAACCTGAACCCGAACCCTAACCCGAACCCGAACCCTAACCAGAAACCGAACCCTAACCCTAACCCGAACCCGAACCCGAACCCTAACCCTAACCCTAAACCGAAACCTAACCCTAACCCTAACCCTAACCCGAACCCTAACCCTAACCCTAACTCTAACCCTAACCCTAATCCTAACCCGAACCCTAACCCTAACCCGAACCCTAACCCGAACCCTAAACGTAACCCTAACCCTAACCCTAACCCGAACCCTAACCCTAACCCAAAACCTAACCCTAACCCTAACCCTAACCCTACAACCTAAACCTAACCCTAACCCTAAACCGAACCCTAACCCTAACACTAACCCGAACCCTAATCCTAACCCGAACCCTAACCTTAACACTAACCCGAACCCTAACACTAAACCTAACGCTAACCCGAGCCCTAACCCGAACCCGAACCCTAACCCTAACCCTAACTCTAACCCTAACCCGAACCCGAACCCTATCCCGAACCCTAAACCTAAACTTAACCCTAACCCTAACCCTAACCCTAACCCGAACCCTAACCCCAACCCTAACCCTAACCCTAACCCGAACCCTAACCCTAACCTTAACCCGAAACCTAACTCGAACCCTAAACCTAACCCTAACCCGAACCCTAACCGTAACCCTATCCCGAACCCTAACCCGAACCCTAACCCTAACCCAAACCCTAACACTAACCTTAACCCTAACCCAAACCCTAACCCGAACCCTAATCCTAAACCAAATCCTAACACTAAACCTAACCCTAACCCTAACCCGAACCCGAAACCGAAACCTAACCCTAACCCTAACCCTGACCCTAAACCGAACCCTAACCCTAACCCTAAGCCGAACCCGAACCCTAACCCGAACCCTAAACCTAACCCTAACCCGAACCTTAACCTAGCCCTCACCCGAACCCTAAACCTAACACTAAGCCGAACCCTAACCCTAACCCTAACCCCAACCCTAACCCTAACCCGATCCCTAAACTTAACCCTAACCTGAACCCTAACCCCTAACACTAACCTGAACCCGAACCCTAACCCGAACCCGAACCCTAACCCGAACCCGAACCCTAAACCTAACCCGAACCCGAACCCTAACCCTAACCCTAAACCGAACCCTAACCCTAACCCTAACTCTAACCCTAAACCTAACCCTAACCCGAACCCTAACCCTAACCCGAACCCTAACCCGAAACCTAACCCTAACCCGAACCCTAACCCTAACTCTAACCCTAACCCGAACCCTAACCCTAAACCTAAACCTAATCCTAACCCTAACCCTAACCCTAACCCTAACCCGAACCCTAACCCGAAACCTAACCCTAACCCTAACCCTGACCCTAACCCTAACCCGAACCCTAACCCGATTCCTAACCCGAACCCGAACCCTAACCCGCACCCTAACCCTAACCCTAACCTGAACCCTAACCCTAACCATAACCCTAACCCGAACCCTAACCCGAACCCTAACCCGAACGCTAACCCGAAACCTAACCCGAACCCTAACCCGAACCCTAACCCGAACCCAAACCCTAACCCTAATCCTAACCCTAACCCTAACCCGAACCCTAACCCTAACCCAAACCCTAACCCTAACGCTAACCCTAAACCTAACCCGAACCCTAACCCTAAACCTAACCCTAACCCGAACCCTAACGCTAACCCTAACCCTAACCCTAACTCCTAACCCGAACCCGAACCCTAACCCTAACCCGAAACCTAACCCTAACCCTAAACCGAACCCTAGCCCTAACCCTAAGCCGAACCCGAACACTAAACCGTACCCTAATCCTAACCCTAAACCGAACCCAAAACCTAACCCTAACCCTAACCCGAACCCTAACCCGAACCCGAACCCGAACCCTAACCCGAACCCTAAAGCTAACCCTAACCCGAAACCTAACCCGAACCCTAACCCGAACCCTAACCCGAACCCTAACCTTAACCCTAACCCGAACCCTAACACGAACCCTAACCCTAACCCTAACCCGAACCCTAACCCGAACCCTAACCCTAACCCGAACCCTAACCCTAACCCTACCCCTAACCCGAACCCTAACCCTAACCCTAACGTGAACCCTAACCCCTAACCCTAACCCGAACCCGAACCCTAACCCGAACCCGAACCCTAACCCGAACCCGAACCCTAACCCTAACCCGAACCCGAACCCGAACCCTAACCCTAACCCTAACCCGAACCCTAACCCTAACCCTAACCCTAACCCTAACCCTAACCCGCACCCTAACCCTAACCCTAACTCTAACCCTAACCCTAACCCTAACCCTAACACTAACCCTAACCCTAACCCGAACCCCAACCCTAACCCTAAACCTAACCCTAACCCGAACCCTAAACCTAACCCGAACCCTAACCTTAACCCTACCCCTAACCCGAACCCTAACCCTAAACCTAACCTGAACACTAACCCCTATCCCTAACCCGAACCCGAACCCTAACCCGAACCCGAACCCTAACCCGAACCCGAACCCTAACCCTAACCCGAACCCGAACCCTAACCCTAACCCTATCCCTAACCCAACCCTAACCCTAACCCTAACCCTAAACCTAACCTTAACCTGCACCCTAACCCTAACCCTAAATCTAACCCTAACCCTAACCCTAACCCGAACCCTAACCCGAACCCTAACCCTAACCCGAACCCTAACCCGTACCCTAACCATAACCCTAACCCGAACCCTATCCCGAACCCTAACCCTAACCCTACCCCGAACCCTAACCCTAACCCTAAACCGAACGCTAACCCGAACCCTAACCCTAACCCTAACCCGACCCCTAACCCGAACCCTAACACGAACCCTTACCCTAACCCTAACCCTAATGCTAACCTGAAACCTAAACCTAACCCTAACCCGAACCCTAACCCTAAACCGAACCCTAACCCTAAACCTAAACCTAACGCTAAAGCTAACCCGAACACTAACCCTAACCCTAAACCTAAACCTAACCCTAACCCGAACCCTAACCCTAACCCGAACCCTAACCCTAACCCTAACCCCTAACCCTAACCCTAACCCTAACCCTAACCCTAAACCTAAAACCTAACCCTAACCCTACACTAACACTAACCCTAAGCCGAACCCTAACCCTAAACCTAACCCTAACCCTAAACCGAAGCCTAACACTAACACTAACCCTAACCCTAACCCCTCACCCTAATCCGAAACCTAACCCTAACTCGAAGCCTAACCCTAACCCGAACCCGACCCTAACCCTAACCCTAACCTAACCCGAACCCTAACCCTAATCCTAACCCTAACCTTAACCCTAACCCTAACCCTAACACGAACCCTAACCCAAACCCTAACCCTAACCCTAACCCTAACCCTAACCCGAACCCTAACCCTAACCCTAACCCTAACACCTAACCCTAAACCGAACCCTAACCCTAACCCTAACCCGAACCCTAACCCGAAACCTAACCCTAACCCTAACCCTAACCCTAACCCGAACCCTAATCCTAAACCTAACCCTACCACTAACCCTAACACTAACCCGAACCCTAACACGAACCCTAACCCTAACCATAACACTAACCCCAACCCTAACCCGAACCCTAATCTGAACCCTAACCCGAACCCGGACCCTATCCCTAACCCTAACCCTAACCCTAACCCGTAACCTAAACCGAACCCTAACCCGAACCCTAACCCAAACCCTAACCCGAACCCTAACCCGAACCCTAACCCCTAACACTTACTCGAACCCTAAGCTTAACCCGAACCCCAACCCTAACCCTAACCCGAACCCTAAACCTAACCCTAACCCAAACCCTAACCCGAACCCTAACCCTAAACCTAAACCTAACCCTAACCCTAACCCTAACCCTAAACCGATACCGAACCCGAAACCTAACCCTAACCCTAAACCTAACCCTAAACCAAACCCTAACCCTAACCCTAAACAGAACCCGAACCCTAACCTGAACTCTAACCCTAAACCTAACCCGAACCCTAACCCTAACCCTCACCCGACCCTAACAATAACCCTAACCCGAACCCGAACCCGAACCCTAACCCGAACCCTAACCCTAACCCTAACCCAAACCCTAACCCGAACCCTAACCCAAACCCTAACCCTAACCCTAACCCGAACCCTAACCCGAACCCTAACCCTAACCCTAACCGGAACCCTAACCCTAACCCTAACCCTAACCCGAACCCTAACCCAAACTCTAACCTAACCCTAACCCTAACCCGAACCCTAAACTTAACCCTAACCTGAACACTAACCCTTAACCCTAACCCGAACCCTAACCAGAACCCGAACCCTAACCCTAACCCGAACCCGTACCCTAACCCTAACCGGAACCCAAACCCTAACCCTGACCCTACCCGAACCCTAACCCTATACCTAACCCTAACCCTAACCCGAACCCTAACCCTAACCCTAACTCTAACCCGAACCCTAACCCTACCCCGAAACCTAACCCTAACCCTAAACCGAACCCTAACCCGAACCCTAACTCTAACCCTAACCCGACCCCTAACCCGAACCCTAACACGAACCCTTACCCTAACCCTAACCCTAACGCTAACCTGAAACCTAAACCTAACCCTAACCCGAACCCTAACCCTAAACCGAACCCTAACCCTAACCCTAAACCTAACGCTAAAGCTAACCCGAACCCTAACCCTAACCCTAACCCTAACCCCTAACCCTAACCCTAACCATAACCGTAACCCTAAACCTAAAACCTAACCCTAACCCTACCCTAACACTAACCCTAACCCGAACCCTAACCCTAAACCTAACCCTAACCCTAACCCGAAGCCTAACCCTAACACTAACCCTAACCCTAACCCCTAACCCTAATCCGAACCCTAACCCTAACTCGAAGCCTAACCCTAACCCGAACCCGAACCCTAACCCTAACCCTAAACCTAACCCGAACCCTAACCCTAATCCTAACCCTAACCTTAACCCTAACCCTAACCCTAAACCGAACCCTAACCCAAACCCTAACCCTAACCCTAACCCAAATCTAACCCGAACCCTAACCCTAACCCTAACCCTAACTCCTAACCCTAAACCGAACCCTAACCCTAACCCTAACCCGAACCCTAACCCTAACCCTAACCCTACCCGAACCCTAACCCTAACCCTAACCCTAACCCTAACACTAACCCGAACCCTAAACCTAACCCTAACCCGAACCCTAACCCTAACCCTAACCCCACCCGAACCCTAACCCTAACACTAACCCTAACCCTAACACTAACCCGAACCCTAAACCTAACCCGAACCCTAACCCTAACGCTAAACCTAACCCGAAACCTAACCCAAACCCGAACCCTAACCCGAACCCGAAACCTAACCCTAACCCGAACCCGAACCCTAAACCTAACCAGAACCCTAACCCTAACCCTAACCCGAAACCTAACCCTAACCCGAACCCTAACCCTAACCCGAACCCTAACCCTACCCTAACCCAAATCCTAACCCTAACCCTAACCCGAACCCTAAACCGAATCCTAACCCTAACCCTAACCCGAACCCTAAACCGAACCCTAACCCTAACCCTAACCCTAACCCTAACCCTAAATCAAACCCTAACCCTAACCCTAACCCCAACCCTAACCCTAACCTTAACCCTAACCCGAACCCTAACCCTAACCTAATCCTAACCCTAACCCTGACCCGAACCCTAACCCTAACCCGAACCCTAACCCTAACCCTAACCATAACCCGAACACTAACCCTAACCCGAACCCTAACCCTAACCCTAACCCGAACCCTAACCCTAACCCTAACCCGAACCCGAACCCTAACCCGAACCCTAACCCTAACCCTAACCCGAAACCTAACCCTAACCCTAACCCGAACCCTAAACCTAACCCTAACCCGAACCCTAACCCTAACCCTAACCCTAACCCGAACCCTAACCCTAACCTGAACCCTAACCCGAACCCTAACCCTAACCCTAACACGAACCCTAACGCTAACCCTTAACCCTAACCCGAAACCTAACCCGAACCCTAACCCTAAACCTAACCCTAACGCGAACCCTAAACCGAACCCTAACCCTAACCCTAACCCTAACCCTAACCAGAATCCTAACCCGAACCTAACCCGAACCCTAACCCTAACCCCTAACCCTAACCCTAACCCGGAACCTAACCCTAACCCGAACCCGAACCCGAACCCTAACCCGAACCCTAACCCGAACCCTAACCTGAACCCGAAACCTAACCCGAACCCGAACCCTAACCCTAACCCTAACCCTAACCCATACCCAAACCCGAACCCTAACTCAAACCCTAACCTTAACCCGAACCCTAACCCGAATCCGAACATAAACCCTAACCCTAAACCGAACCCGAACCCTAACACTAACCCGAACCGTAACACTAAACCGAACCCTAAAACTAACCCGAACCCTAACACGAACCCGAACCCTAAACCAAAACCGAACCCTAACCCGAACCCTAACCCTAACCCTAACCCGAACCCTAACCCTAACCCGAACCCTAACCCGAACCCTAACCCTAACCCTAACACGAATCCTAACCCTAACCCTAACCCGAACCCTAACCCGAACCCTAACCCTAACCCTAACCCTAAACCTAACCCGAACCCTAACCCTAACCCTATATCGAAACCTAACCCTAACCCTAACACTAACCCTAACCCTAAATCGAACCCTAACCCTAACCCGAACCCGAACCCTAACCCTAACCCTAACCCTAACCCTGACCCGAACCCTAACACTAACCCGAACCCTAACCCTAACACTAACCCTAACCCTAACCCCTAACCCTAAACCTAACCCTAACCCTAACCCTAACCCTAAAACCTAACCCTAACACTAACCCTAACGCTAACCCTAACCCGAACCCTATCCCTAACCCTAAACCTAACCCTAACCCTAACCCTAACCCGAACCCTAACCCTAACCATAACCCTAACCCTAACCCCTAACCCTAACTCAAACCGTAACCCTAACCCTAACCCGAACCTTAAACCTAACCCTAACCCTAACCCGAACCCTAACCGTAAACCTAACCCTAACCCTAACCCTAACCCGAACCCTAACCCGAACCCTAACCTGAACCCTAACCCGAACCCTTACACTAACCCTAACCCGAACCCTAACCCGAACCCTAACCCTAACCCTAACCCTAAAGCTAACCCGAAACCTAACCCTAACCCTAACATGAACCCTAACCCCTAACTCTAAAACGAACCCGAACCCTAACCCGAACCCGAACCCTAACCCTAACCCGAACCCGAACACGAACCATAACCCTAACCCTAACATGAACCCTAACCCTAAACCGAAACCGAAACCGAAACCTAACCCGAACCCTAACCCTAACCCTAACCCTAACCCTAAACCTAACCCGAACCCTAACCCTAACCCTAACTCTAACCCTAACCCTAACCCTAACCCGAACCCTAACCCTAACCCAAACCCTAACCCGAACCCTAACCCGAACACGAACCCTAACCCTAACCCTAATCCGAACCCTAACCCGAACCCTAACACTAACCCTACCCCGAACCCTAACCCTAAACCTAAACCGAACCCTAACCCTAACCCTAACCCTAACGCTAACCTGAACCCTAAACCTAACCCTAACCCGAACCCTAACCCTAAACCGAACCCTAACCCTAACCCTAAACCTAACGCTAAAGCTAACCCGAACACTAACCCTAACCCTAAAGCTAAAACTAACCCTAACCCGAACCCTAACCCTAACCCGAACCCTAACCCTAACACTAACCCTAACCCCTAACCCTAACGCTAACCCTAACCGTAACCCTAAACCTAAAACCTAACCCTAACCCTACCCTAATGCTAACCCTAAACCGAACCCTAACCCTAAACCTAAACCTAACCCTAACCCGAACCCTAACCCTAACACTAACTCTAACCCGAACCCTAACCCTAACCCGAACCCTAACACTAACCCTTAACCCTAACCCGAACCCTAACCCGAAACCTAACCCGAACCCTAATCCTAACCCGAACCCTAACCCTAACGCTAAACCTAACCCGAACCCTAACCCAAACCCGAACCCTAACCCGAACCCGAAACCTAACCCTAACCCGAACCCGAACCCTAAACCTAACCAGAACCCTAACCCTAACCCTAACCCGAACCCTACCCCGAACCCTAACCCTAATCCTAACCCTAACCCGAACCCTAACGCTAACCCTTAACCTTAACCCGAACCCTAACCCGAACCCTAATCCTAACCCGAACCCTAACCCTAACGCTAAACCTAACCCGAAACCTAACCCAAACCCGAACCCTAACCCGAACCCGAAACCTAACCCTAACCCGAACCCGAACCCTAAACCTAACCAGAACCCTAACCCTAACCCTAACCCGAAACCTAACCCTAACCCGAACCCTAACCCTAACCCGAACCCTAACCCTACCCTAACCCAAATCCTAACCCTAACCCTAACCCGAACCCTAAACCGAACCCTAACCCTAACCCTAAACCTAACCCTAACCCGAACCCTAACCCTAACAATAAAGCGAACCCTAACACTAACCCTAACCCTAACCATAAATCGAACCCTAACCCTAACACTAACTCGAACCCTAACCCTAACCGTAACCCTAACCCAAACCCGAACCCTAACCCTAACCTAAACCTAACCCTAACTCTGACCCGAACCCTAACCCTAACCCGAACCCTAACCCTAACCCTAATCCGAACCCTAACCCTAACCCGAACCCTAACCCTAACCCTAACCCGAACCCTAACCCTAACCCTAACCCTAACCCGACCCCTAACCCGAACCCTAAAACGAACCCTAACCCTAACCCTAACCCAAACTCTAACACGAACCCTAACCCTTACCCTAACCCTAACCCTAACCCTAACCCGAACCCTAACCCTAACCTAATCCTAACCCTAACCCTGACCCGAACCCTAACCCTAACCCGAACCCTAACCCTAACCCTAACCCTAACCCGAACCCTAACCCTAACCCGAACCCTAACCCTAACCCTAACCCGAACCCTAACCCTAACCCTAACCCTAACATGAACCCGAACCCTAACCAGAACCCTAACCCTAAACCTAACCCGAACCCTAACCCTAACCCTAACCCGAACCCTAACCCTAACCCTAACCCGAACCCTAACCCTAACCCTAACCCTAAACCGAACCCTAACCCTAACCCGAACCCTAACCCGAACCCTAACCCTAAACCTAACCCGAACCCTAACGCTAACCCTTAACCCTAACCCGAACCCTAACCCGAACCCTAACCCTAACCCTAACCCTAACGCGACCCCTAAATCGAACCCTAACCCTAACCCTAACCCTAACCAGAATCCTAACCCGAACCTAACCCGAACCCTAACCCTAACCCCTAGCCCTAACCCTAACCCGGAACCTAACCCTAACCCGAACCCGAATCCGAACCCTAACCCGAAACCTAACCCGAACCCTAACCTGAAACCGAACTCTAACCCGAACCCGAACCCTAACCCTAACCCTAACCCTAACCCGTACCCTAACCCGAACCCTAACTCAAACCCTAACCTTAACCCGAACCCTAACCCGAATCCGAACATAAACCCTAAACCTAAACCGAACCCGAATCCTAACACTAACCCGAACCGTAACCCTAAACCGAACCCTAAACCTAACCCGAACACTATCCCTAACCCTAACCCGAACCCTAACCCTAACCCTAACCCTAACCCTAACCCTAACCTGAACCCTAACCCCTAACCCTATCCCGAACCCGAACCCAAACCCGAACCAGAACCCTAACCCTAACCCTAACCCAAACACTAACACTAACCCTTAACCCTAACCCGAACCCTAACCCTAACCCTAACCCTAACCCTAACCATAACCCTAACCTAACCCTAAATCTGACCCGAACTCTAACCCTAACCCGAACCCTAACACTAAACCGAACCCTAACCCTAAAGCTAACCCTAACCCGAACCCTAACCCGAACCCGAAACCTAACCCGAACCCGAACCTAACCCTAAAACTAACCCTAACCCGTACCCTAACCCGAACCCTAACTCAAACCCTAACCTTAACCCGAAACCTAAACCGAACCCGAAGATAAACCCTAACCCTAAACCGAACCCGAATCCTAACACTAACCCGAACCGTAACCCTAAACCGAAACCGAACCCTAACCCTAACCCGAACCCTAAAACGAACCCTAACCCTAACCCGAACCCGAACACTAACCCTAACCCTACACCCGAACCCTAAACCTAACCCGAAACCTAACCCTAACCCTAACCCGAACCCACACCCTAACCCTAACCCGAACCCTAACCCTAACCCTAACCCTAACCCGAACCCTAACGCTAACCCTTAAACCTAACCCGAAACCTAACCCGAACCATAACCCTAACCCTAACCCTAACCCTAACCCTAACCCTAACCCTAACCCTTACCCGAACCCTAATCCGAACCCTAACCCTAACCCTAACCCTAACCCTAACCCGAACACTAACCCTAACCCTCAACGGAACCCTAACCCTACCCCTAACCCTAACCCTAACCCTAAATCGAACCCTAACCCTAACCCCAACCCTAACCCTAACCCTAACCCTAACCCTAACCCGAACCCTAACCCTAACCTAATCCTAACCCTAACCCTGACCCGAACCCTAACCCTAACCCGAACCCTAACCCTAACCCTAACCCTAACCCGAACCCTAACCCTAACCCGAACCCTAACCCTAACCCTAACCCGAACCCTAACCCTAACCTTAACCCTAACCCGATCCCGAACCCTAACCCGAACCCTAACCCTAACCGTACCCCGAACCCTAACCCTAACCCTAACCCGAACCCTAACCCTAACCGTAACCCGAACCCTAACCCTAACCCTAACCCTAACCCGAACCCTAACCCTAACCCTAACCCTAACCCGAACCCTAACCCTAACCCTAACCCGAACCCTAACGCTAACCCTTAACCCTAACCCGAACCCTAACCCGACCC
>JAVLSZ010000042.1:3265000-3267500 GCA_032313775.1 Urocyon cinereoargenteus | reverse complement strand
CGAACCCGAACCCTAAACCGAACCCTAACCCGAACCCTAACCCTAACCCTAACCTGAACCCTAAACATAACCCGATCCCTAACCCGAACCCTAAACCGAACCCTAACCCTAACCCGAACCCTAACCCTACCCTAACCCAAATCCTAACCCTAAACCTAACCCGAACCCTAAACCGAACCCTAACCCTAACCCTAACCCTAAACCTAACGCTAACCCTAACCCTAACCCGAACCCTAACCCTAACAATAAAGCGAACCCTAACACTAACCCTAACCCTAACCATAAATCGAACCCTAACCCTAACCCTAACTCGAACCCTAACCCTAACCGTAACCCTAACCCAAACCCGAACCCTAACCCTAACCTAAACCTAACCCTAACTCTGACCCGAACCCTAACCCTAACCCGAACCCTAACCCTAACCCTAATCCGAACCCTAACCCTAACCCGAACCCTAACCCTAACCCTAACCCGAACCCTAACCCTAACCCTAAACCTAACCCGACCCCTAACCCGAACCCTAACACGAACCCTAACCCTAACCCTAACCCAAACTCTAACACGAACCCTAACCCTTACCCTAACCCTAACCCTAACCCTAACCCGAAACCTAACCCTAACCTAATCCTAACCCTAACCCTGACACGAACCCTAACCCTAACCCGAACCCTAACCCTAACCCTAACCCTAACCCGAACCCTAACCCTAACCCGAACCCTAACCCTAACCCTAACCCGAACCCTAACCCTAACCCTAACCCTAACATGAACCCGAACCCTAACCAGAACCCTAACCCTAAACCTAACCCGAACCCTAACCCTAACCCTAACCCGAACCCTAACCCTAACCCTAACCCGAACCCTAACCCTAACCCTAACCCTAAACCGAACCCTAACCCTAACCCGAACCCTAACCCGAACCCTAACCCTAAACCTAACCCGAACCCTAACGCTAACCCTTAACCCTAACCCGAACCCTAACCCGAACCCTAACCCTAACCCTAACCCTAACGCGACCCCTAAATCGAACCCTAACCCTAACCCTAACCCTAACCAGAATCCTAACCCGAACCTAACCCGAACCCTAACCCTAACCCCTAACCCTAACCCTAACCCGGAACCTAACCCTAACCCGAACCCGAATCCGAACCCTAACCCGAACCCTAACCCGAACCCTAACCTGAAACCGAACCCTAACCCGAACCCGAACCCTAACCCTAACCCTAACCCTAACCCGTACCCTAACCCGAACCCTAACTCAAACCCTAACCTTAACCCGAACCCTAACCCGAATCCGAACATAAACCCTAAACCTAAACCGAACCCGAATCCTAACACTAACCCGAACCGTAACCCTAAACTGAACCCTAAACCTAACCCGAACCCTATCCCTAACCCTAACCCGAACCCTAACCCTAACCCTAACCCTAACCCTAACCCTAACCTGAACCCTAACCCCTAACCCTATCCCGAACCCGAACCCAAACCCGAACCAGAACCCTAACCCTAACCCTAACCCTAACACTAACACTAACCCTTAACCCTAACCCGAACCCTAACCCTAACCCTAACCCTAACCCTAACCATAACCCTAACCTAACCCTAAATCTGACCCGAACTCTAACCCTAACCCGAACCCTAACACTAAACCGAACCCTAACCCTAAAGCTAACCCTAACCCGAACCCTAACCCGAACCCGAAACCTAACCCGAACCCGAACCTAACCCTAAAACTAACCCTAACCCGTACCCTAACCCGAAACCTAACTCAAACCCTAACCTTAACCCGAAACCTAAACCGAACCCGAAGATAAACCCTAACCCTAAACCGAACCCGAATCCTAACACTAACCCGAACCGTAACCCTAAACCGAAACCGAACCCTAACCCTAACCCGAACCCTAAAACGAACCCTAACCCTAACCCGAACCCGAACACTAACCCTAACCCTACACCCGAACCCTAAACCTAACCCGAAACCTAACCCTAACCCTAACCCGAACCCACACCCTAACCCTAACCCGAACCCTAACCCTAACCCTAACCCTAACCCGAACCCTAACGCTAACCCTTAAACCTAACCCGAACCCTAACCCGAACCATAACCCTAACCCTAACCCTAACCCTAACCCTAACCCTTACCCGAACCCTAATCCGAACCCTAACCCTAACCCTAACCCTAACCCTAACCCGAACACTAACCCTAACCCTCAACGGAACCCTAACCCTACCCCTAACCCTAACCCTAACCCTAAATCGAACCCTAACCCTAACCCCAACCCTAACCCTAACCCTAACCCTAACCCTAACCCGAACCCTAACCCTAACCTAATCCTAACCCTAACCCTGACCCGAACCCTAACCCTAACCCGAAACCTAACCCTAACCCTAACCCTAACCCGAACCCTAACCCTAACCCGAACCCTAACCCTAACCCTAACCCGAACCCTAACCCTAACCTTAACCCTAACCCGATCCCGAACCCTAACCCGAACCCTAAC
>JAVLSZ010000042.1:3255000-3257500 GCA_032313775.1 Urocyon cinereoargenteus | reverse complement strand
TAACCCTAACCCTAACCCGAACCCGAACCCTCACCCTAACCCGAACCCTAACCCAAACCCTAACTTGAACCCTAACCCGAACCATAACCCGAACCCTAAACCGTACCCTAACCCGAACCCTAACCCAAACCCTAACCCGAACCCTAACCCGAACCCTAAACCTAACCCTAACCCGAACCCTAACCCTAACCCTAACCCGAACCCTAAACAGAACCCAAACCCTAACCCTAACCCTAACCCGAACCCTAACCCTAACCCGAACCCTAACACCTAACCCGAACCCGAACCCGTACCCTAACTGGAACCCTAACACTAACCCTACCCCGAACCCGAACCCAAACCATAACCCTCACTCTAACCCGAACCCTAACCCTAACCCTAACACTAACCCTAACCCTAAACCTATACCTAACCCTAACCCTAACCCTAACCCTAACCCCTAACCCTAACCCTAACCCTAACCGTAACCCTAACCCTAAAACCTAACCCTAACCCTAACCCTAACCCGAACCCTAACCCTAAACCTAACCCTAACCCTAACCCTAACCCTAACCCTAAACCTAAGCCTAACCCGAACCCGCCCCGAACCCTAACTCGAACCCTAACCCTAACCTGAAACCTAACCCTAACCCTACCCGAACCCTAACGCTAACCCTAACCCCAACCCGAACCCTAACCCGAACCCTAACCCTAACCCTAACCCTAACCCTAACCCTAACCCTAACAGTAAACCTAACCTGAACCCCAACCCTAACCCTAACCCTAAACCTAAGCCTAACCCGAACCCGAACCCGAACCCTAACTCGAACCCTAACCCTAACCCTAACCCTAACCATAAGCCCAACCCTAACCCTAAACCTAACCCCAACCCTAACCTGAACCCTAACCCTAAACCTAAACCTAACCCTAACCCGAACCCTCACCCTCACCCTAACCCGAACCCTAACCCGAACCCTAACTCGATCCCTAACCCGAACCATAACCCGAACCCTAAACCGAACCCTAATCCGAACACTAACCCTAACCCTAACCCGAACCCTAACCCGAACCCTAACCCTAACCCTAACCCGAACCCTAACCCTAACCCTAACGCGAACCCTAAACAGAACCCAAACCCTAACCCTAACACTAACCCGAACCCTAACCCTAACCCTAACCCGAACCCTAACCCCTAACCCGAACCCGAACCCGTACCCTAAACCGAACCCGAACTCTAACCCAACCCCGAACCCGAACCGAAACCATAACCCTCACCCTAACCCGAACCCTAACCCTAACCCTGACCCTAACCCTAACCCGAACCCTAACCCTAACCCTAACCCTAACCCTAAACCGAACACTAACCC
Organism: Urocyon cinereoargenteus; assembly: GCA_032313775.1. Lineage (NCBI taxonomy): Eukaryota > Metazoa > Chordata > Mammalia > Carnivora > Canidae > Urocyon > Urocyon cinereoargenteus. Next base: position 3,256,154 of record JAVLSZ010000042.1, on the reverse strand, counting down.
TAACCCGAACCCTAACCCGAACCCTAACCCGAACCCTAACCCTAACCCTAACCCTAACCCTAACCCTAACCCGAACCCAAACCGTAACCCTAACCCGAACCCTAACCCTAACCCTAACCCGAAACCTAACCCGATCACTAACACTAACCCGAACCCTAACCCGAAACCTAACCCGAACCCTAACCCTAACCCTAACCCGAACCCGAACCCTAACCCTAACCCTAACCCGAACCCTTACCCTACCCCTAACCCTAACCCTAACCCGAACCCTAACCCTAACCTTAACCGGAACCCTAACCCTAACCCTAACCCTAACCCTAACCCTAACACGAACCCTAACCCGAACTCTAACCCGAACCCTAACCCGAACCCGAACCCTAACCCGAACCCTAATCCTAACCCTAACTCGAACCCGAACCATAACCCTAACCCTTACCCTAACCCTAACCCGAACCCGAACCCTAAACCTAACCCTAACCCGAACCCTAACCCGAATCCTAACCCTAACCCTCACCCGAATCCTAACCCTAAACCTAACCCGAACCCTAACACGAACCTTATCCCTAACCCTAACCCTAACCTGAACCCGAGCCCTAACCCTAACCCGAACACTAACCCTAACCCGAACCCGAACCCTAACCCTAACCCTAACCAGAACCATAACCCTAACCCTAACACGAACCCTATCCCTAACCCTAACCCTAACCCAAACACGAGCCCTAACCCTAACCCGAACCCTAACCCTAACCCGAACCCAAAACCAAACCGAAACCTAAACCTAACCCTAACCCTAACACTAACACGAACCCTAACCCGAACCCTAACCCTAAACCTAACCCTAACCCTAACCCAAACCCGAACTCTAACCCGACCCTAACCCGAACACTAACCCTAACCCTAAACCTAACCCTAACCCGAAACCTAACCCTAACCCTAAACCTTACCCTAACCCTAACCCCTAAAACTAACCCCAACCCTAACCCTAACCTGAACACTAACCCTAACCCTAACCCGAACCCTAACCCTAACCCGAACCCTAACCCTAACCCGAACCCTAACCCTAAACCTAAACCTAACCCTAACCCTAACCCTAACCTTAAACCTAACCCGAACCCTAACCCTAACCCTAACCCTAAAACTAACCCTAACCCGAA
>JAVLSZ010000042.1:3242500-3245000 GCA_032313775.1 Urocyon cinereoargenteus | reverse complement strand
AACCCTAAACCTAACCCTAACCCGAACCCTAACCCTAACCCTAACCCGAACCCTAAACAGAACCCAAACCCTAACCCTAACCCTAACCCGAACCCTAACCCTAACCCGAACCCTAACACCTAACCCGAACCCGAACCCGTACCCTAACTGGAACCCTAACACTAACCCTACCCCGAACCCGAACCCAAACCATAACCCTCACTCTAACCCGAACCCTAACCCTAACCCTAACACTAACCCTAACCCTAAACCTATACCTAACCCTAACCCTAACCCTAACCCTAACCCCTAACCCTAACCCTAACCCTAACCGTAACCCTAACCCTAAAACCTAACCCTAACCCTAACCCTAACCCGAACCCTAACCCTAAACCTAACCCTAACCCTAACCCTAACCCTAACCCTAAACCTAAGCCTAACCCGAACCCGCCCCGAACCCTAACTCGAACCCTAACCCTAACCTGAAACCTAACCCTAACCCTACCCGAACCCTAACGCTAACCCTAACCCCAACCCGAACCCTAACCCGAACCCTAACCCTAACCCTAACCCTAACCCTAACCCTAACCCTAACAGTAAACCTAACCTGAACCCCAACCCTAACCCTAACCCTAAACCTAAGCCTAACCCGAACCCGAACCCGAACCCGAACCCTAACTCGAACCCTAACCCTAACCCTAACCCTAACCATAAGCCCAACCCTAACCCTAAACCTAACCCCAACCCTAACCTGAACCCTAACCCTAAACCTAAACCTAACCCTAACCCGAACCCTCACCCTCACCCTAACCCGAACCCTAACCCGAACCCTAACTCGAACCCTAACCCGAACCATAACCCGAACCCTAAACCGAACCCTAATCCGAACACTAACCCTAACCCTAACCCGAACCCTAACCCGAACCCTAACCCTAACCCTAACCCGAACCCTAACCCTAACCCTAACGCGAACCCTAAACAGAACCCAAACCCTAACCCTAACACTAACCCGAACCCTAACCCTAACCCTAACCCGAACCCTAACCCCTAACCCGAACCCGAACCCGTACCCTAAACCGAACCCGAACTCTAACCCAACCCCGAACCCGAACCGAAACCATAACCCTCACCCTAACCCGAACCCTAACCCTAACCCTGACCCTAACCCTAACCCGAACCCTAACCCTAACCCTAACTCTAACCCTAAACCGAACACTAACCCTAACCCGAACCCTAACCCGAACCCTAACCCGAACCCTAACCCTAACCCTAACCCTAACCCTAACCCTAACCCGAACCCAAACCGTAACCCTAACCCGAACCCTAACCCTAACCCTAACCCGAAACCTAACCCGATCACTAACACTAACCCGAACCCTAACCCGAACCTAACCCGAACCCTAACCCTAACCCTAACCCGAACCCGAACCCTAACCCTAACCCTAACCCGAACCCTTACCCTACCCCTAACCCTAACCCTAACCCGAACCCTAACCCTAACCTTAACCGGAACCCTAACCCTAACCCTAACCCTAACCCTAACCCTAACACGAACCCTAACCCGAACTCTAACCCGAACCCTAACCCGAACCCGAACCCTAACCCGAACCCTAATCCTAACCCTAACTCGAACCCGAACCATAACCCTAACCCTTACCCTAACCCTAACCCGAACCCGAACCCTAAACCTAACCCTAACCCGAACCCTAACCCGAATCCTAACCCTAACCCTCACCCGAATCCTAACCCTAAACCTAACCCGAACCCTAACACGAACCTTATCCCTAACCCTAACCCTAACCTGAACCCGAGCCCTAACCCTAACCCGAACACTAACCCTAACCCGAACCCGAACCCTAACCCTAACCCTAACCAGAACCATAACCCTAACCCTAACACGAACCCTATCCCTAACCCTAACCCTAACCCAAACACGAGCCCTAACCCTAACCCGAACCCTAACCCTAACCCGAACCCAAAACCAAACCGAAACCTAAACCTAACCCTAACCCTAACACTAACACGAACCCTAACCCGAACCCTAACCCTAAACCTAACCCTAACCCTAACCCAAACCCGAACTCTAACCCGACCCTAACCCGAACACTAACCCTAACCCTAAACCTAACCCTAACCCGAAACCTAACCCTAACCCTAAACCTTACCCTAACCCTAACCCCTAAAACTAACCCCAACCCTAACCCTAACCTGAACACTAACCCTAACCCTAACCCGAACCCTAACCCTAACCCGAACCCTAACCCTAACCCGAACCCTAACCCTAAACCTAAACCTAACCCTAACCCTAACCCTAACCTTAAACCTAACCCGAACCCTAACCCTAACCCTAACCCTAAAACTAACCCTAACCCGAACCCTTAACCTAATACTAACCCGAACCCGAACCGTAACCCGAATCCTAACCCTAACTCTAACCCGAACCCTAACCCTAACCCGAACCCTAACCCTAACCCGAACCCTAACCCTAACCCGAACCCGAAAATTAACCCTAACCCGAACC
>JAVLSZ010000042.1:3227500-3235000 GCA_032313775.1 Urocyon cinereoargenteus | reverse complement strand
AACCCTAACCCTAACCCGAACCCGAACCCTAACCCTAACCCTAACGCTAACCCGAACCCGAACCCTAACCCGAACCCTGAACCGAAACCTAACCCTAACCCTAACCCGAACCCTAACCCGAACCCTAACCCTATCCCTAACCCTAACTCTAACCCGAACCCTAACCCGAACCCTAACCCGAACCCTAACCCTAACCCTAACCCGAACCCTAACCAGAACCCTAACCCTAACCCGAAACCGAAACCTAACCCTAACACTAACCCTAACCAGAACCATAACCCGAACCCTAACACGAACCTTATCCCTAACCCTAACCCTAACCTGAACCAGAGCCCTAACCCTAACCCGAACACTAACCCTAACCCGAACCCGAACCCTAAACCTAACCCTAACCAGAACCATAACCCTAACCCTAACACGAACCCTATCCCTAACCCTAACCCTAACCCGAACCCGAACCCGAACCCTAACCCTAACCCGAACCCTAACCCTAACCCGAACCCAAAACCAAACCGAAACCTAAACCTAACCCTAACCCTAACACTAACACGAACCCTAACCCGAACCCTAACCCTAAACCTAACCCTAACCCTAACCCAAACCCGAACTCTAACCCGACCCTAACCCTAGCCGCTAACCCTAACCCTAACCCGAACCCGAACCCTAACCCGAACCCTAACCCTAACCCTAAACCGAACCCTAACCCAACCATAACCCTAAACCTAACCCTAACCCGAACCCTAACCCTAAACCTAACCCGATCTCTGACCCTATCCCTAACCCGAACACTAACCTTAACCCTAAACAAAACCCTAACCCTAACCCTAACCCTAACCATAACCCTAACCCGAACCCTAACCCTAACCCGAACCCTAACCCTAACCTAACCCTAACCCTTACCAGAACCCGAACCCTAACCCTAAACCTAACTCTAACCCTAACCCTAACCCTAACCCTAACCCTAACCCTTACCCGAACCCTAACCCTAACCCGAACCCTAACCCGAACCCTAACCCGAACCCTAACCCGAATCATAAGCCGAACCCTAAAATGAACCCTAACCCGAACCCTAACCCTAACCCAAACCCGAACCCTAACCCTAACCCTAACCCTAACCCTAACCCGAACCCAAACCCTAACCCTAACCCGAACCCTAACCAGAACCCTAACCCTAACCCTAACCCTAAACCGAACCCTAACCCGAACCCTAACCCTAACCCTAATCCGAACCCTAACCCTACCCCTAAACCTAACCCTAACACCAACCCTAACCCTAACCTTAACCGGAACCCTAACCCAAACCCTAACACGAACCCGAACCCTAACCCTAACCCTAACCCTAACCCGAACCCTAACCCTAACCCTAACCCTATCCCGACCCCTAACCCGAACCCTAACACTAACCCTAACCCGAACCCTAACCCTAACCATAACCCTAACCTAAACCTAAACCTATCCCTAACCCTACCACTAACCGTAACCCGAATCCTAACCCAAACCCGAACCCTAACACGAACCCTAACCCTAACCCTAACCCGAACCCTAACCCTAACCCTCACCCTACCCCTAACTCTAACGCGAACCCTAAACCTAACCCTAACCCGAACACTAACCTGAACCCTAAACCTAAACCTAACCAGAATCCTAACCCTATCCCTAACCCGAACCCTAACCCGAACCCTATCCCTAACGCTAACCCTAACCCGAACCTAACCCTAACCTTAACCCGAACCCTAACCCTAACCCTAACCCTAACCCTTACCCTAACCCCAACCCTATCCCTAACCCTAACCCTAACCCGAACCCGAGCCCTAACCCTAACCCGAACCCTAACCCTAACCCGAACCCAAAACTTAACCCGAACCCTAACCCTAAACCTAACCCAAAACCTAACCCTAACCCGAACCCTAACCCTAAACCTAACCCTAACCCGAACACTAACCCTAACCCTAACCCGAACCCTAACCCTAAACCTAACCCTAACCCTAAACCTAACCCTAACCCGAACCCTAACCCGAACCCTAACCCTAACCCGAACCCTAACACTAAACCTAACCCTAACCCTAAACCTAACCCTAAACCGAACCCTAACCCGAACCCTAACCCTAACCCGAACCCTAACCCTAAACCTAACCCTAACCCTAACGCTAACCCTAAACCTAACCCGAACCCTAACCCTAACCCTAAACCTAACCCTAACCCGAAACCTAACCCTAACCCTAACCCTTACCCTAACCCTAATACCTAAACCTAACCCCAACCCTAACCCTAACCTGAATCCTAACCCTAACCCTAACCCGAACCCTAACCCTAACCCGAACCCTAACCCGAACCCGAACCCTAACCCTAAACCTATCCCTAACCCTAACCCTAACCCTAACCTTAACCCTAACCCGAACCCTAACCCGAACCCGAACCCTAACCCTAACCCTAAAACTAACCCTAAGCCGAACCCTAAACCTAATACTAACCCGAACCCGAACCCTACCCCGAATCCTAACCCTAACACTAACCCCAAACCTAACCCTAACCCGAACCCGAACCCTAACCCTAAGCTGAACCCTAACCCGAACCCTAACCCGAACCCTAACCCGAACCCTGAACCGAAACCTAACCCTAACCCTAACCCGAACCCTAACCCTAACCCTAACCCTAACCCTAACACGAACCCTAACCCTAACCCGAACCCGAACCCTAACCCTAACCCTAACCATAACCCGAAACCGAACCCTATCCCGAACCCTAACCCTAACCCGAACCCGAAACCTAACCCTAACCCTAACCCTAACCAGAACCATAACCCTAACCCTAACACGAACCCTATCCCTAACCCTAAACCTAACCCGAACCCGAGCCCTAACCCTAACCCTAACCCTAAAACTAACTCTAACCCGAAGCCTAAACCTAATACTAACCCGAACCCGAACCCTAACCCGAATCCTAACCCTAACCCTAACCCGAACCCTATCCCTAACCCGAACCCGAACCCTAACCCTAACCTGAACACTAACCCGAACCCTAACCCGAACCCTAACCCGAACCCTGAACCGAAACCTAACCCTAACCCTAACCCTAACCCTTACCCTAACCCTAACACCTAAACCAAACCCCAACCCTAACCCTAACCTGAACCCTAACCCTAACCCTAACCCGAACCCTAACCCTAACCCGAACCCTAACCCTAACCCGAACCCTAACCCTAAACCTAAACCTAAACCTAACCCTAACCCTACCTTAAACCTAACCCGAACCCTAACCCTAACCCTAACCCTAAAACTAACCCTAACCCGAAGCCTAAACCTAATACTAACCCGAACCCGAACCCTAACCCGAATCCTAACCCTAACCCTAACCCGAACCCTAACCCTAACCCGAACCCGAACCCTAACTGGAACCCTAACACTAACCCTACTCCGAACCCGAACCCAAACCATAACCCTCACTCTAACCTGAACCCTAACCCTAACCCTAACACTAACCCTAACCCTAAACCTATACCTAACCCTAAACCTAACCCTAACCCTAACACCTAACCCTAACCCTAACCCTAACCGTAACCCTAACCCTAAAACCTAACCCTAACCCTAACCCTAACCCTAACCCTAACCTGAACCCTAACCCTAACCCTAACCCTAACCCGAACCCGAACCCTAAACAGAACCCAAACCCTAACCCTAAACCTAACCCTAACCCGAACTCTAACCCTAACCCGAACCCTAACCCCTAACCCGAACCCGAACCCGTACCCTAACTGGAACCCTAACACTAACCCTACTCCGAACCCGAACCCAAACCATAACCCTCACTCTAACCTGAACCCTAACCCTAACCCTAACCCTAACCCTAACCCTAAACCTAACCCTAACCCTAACCCTAACCCTAACCCTAACCCCTAACCCTAACCCTAACCCTAACCGTAACCCTAACCCTAAAACCTAACCCTAACCATAACCCTAACCCTAACACTAACCCGAACCCTAACCCTAAACCTAACCATAACCCTAACCCTAAACCGAACCCGAACCCTAACACGAACCCGAGCCCTAACCCGAAACCTAACCCTAACCCTACCCGAACCCTAACGCTAAACCTAACCCCAACCCGAACCCTAACCCGAACCCTAACCCTAAACCTAACCCTAACCCTAACCCTAACCCTAACCCTAAACCTAACCTGAACCCCAACCCTAAACCTAACCCTAAACCTAAGCCTAACCCGAACCCGAACCCGAACCCTAACTCGAACCCTAACCCTAACCCTAACCCTAACCATAACCCCAACCCTAACCCTAACCCTAAACCCAACCCTAACCTGAACCCTAACCCTAAACCTAACCCTAACCCTAACCCGAACCCTCACCCTCACCCTAACCCGAACCCTAACACGAACCCTAACTCGCACCCTAACCCGAACCATAACCCGAACCCTAAACCGAACCCTAATCCGAAAACTAACCCTATTCCTAACCCGAAACCTAACCCGAACCCTAACCCTAACCCTAACCCGAACCCTAACCCTAACCCTAACCCGAACCCTAAACAGAACCCAAACCCTAAACCTAACACTAACCCGAACCCTAACCCTAACCCTAACCCGAACCCTAACCCCTAACCCGAACCCGAACCCGTACCCTAAACCGAACCCGAACCTTAACCCAACACCGAACCCGAAACCAAACCATAACCCTCACCCTAACCCGAACCCTAACCCTAACCCTGACCCTAACCCTAACCCGAACCCTAACCCTAACCCTAACCCGAACCCTAACCCTAACCCTAACCCGATCTCTAACCATAACCCTAACCCTAACCCGAACCCTAACCTTAACCCTAAACAAAACCCTAACCCTAACCCTAACCATAACCCTAACCCGAACCCTAACCCTAACCCGAACCCTAACCCTAACCTAACCCTATCCCTAACCCGAACCCGAACCCTAACCCTAAACCTAACCCTAACCCTAACCCTAACCCTTAACCTAACCCGAACCCTAACCCGAACCCGAACCCTAAACCGAACCCTAACCCTAACCCGAACCCTAACCCTAACCCTAACCCGAACCCTAACCCGAACCCTAACCCTAACCCTAACCCGAACCCTAACCCTAACCCTAACCCTAACCCTAACCCGAACCCTAACCCTAACCTGAACACGAAACCTAACCCCTAAACCGAACCCGAATCCGTACCCCAACCCGAACCCGAAACCTAACCCTACCCCGAACCCGAACCCAAACCATAACCCTCACCCTAACCTGAACCCTAACCCTAACCCTAACCCTAACCCTAACCCGAACCCTAACCCTAACCCTAACCCTAACCCTAACCCGAACACTAACCCTAACCCGAACCCTAACCCGAACCCTAATCCGAACCCTAACCCTAACCCTAACCCTAACCCGAAACCTAACACTAACACGAACCCTAACCCTAACCCTAACCCGAACCCTAACCCTAACCATAACCCTAACCCTAACCCGAACCCTAACCCGAACCCTAACCCTAACCCGAACCCTAACCCTAACCCTAACTCGAACTTTAACCCGAACCCTAACCCTAACCCTAACCCGAACCCTAACCCTAACCCTAACCCGAACATTACACCTAAACCGAACCCTAACCCTAACCCGAACCCTCACCCTAAACCGAACCCTAACCCTAACCCTAACCTAACCCTAATCCGAACCCTAACCCTAACCCTAAAACTAACCCTAACACTAACCTCTAACCCTACCCCGAACCCTAACCCTAACCCTAACCCGAAACCTAAACCTAACCCTTAACCCTAACCCTAACCCTAACCATAACCCCAACCCTAACCCTAAACCTAACCGTAACCCTAAACCTAACCCTAACCCGAACCCGAACCCTCACCCTAACCCGAACCCTAACCCGAACCCTAACTTGAACCCTAACCCGAACCATAACCAGAACCCTAAACCGAACCCTAACCCGAAACCTAACCCAAACCCTAACCTGAAACCTAACCCGAACCCTAACCCTAACCCGAACCCGAACCCTAACCCTAACAATAACCCGAACCCTAAACAGAACCCAAACCCTAACCCTAAACCTAACCCGAAACCTAACCCTAACCCTAATCCGAACCCTAACCCCTAACCCGAACCCGAACCCGTACCCTAACCGGAACCCTAACACTAACCCTACCCCGAACCCGAACCCAAACCATAACCCTCACCCTAACCCGAACACTAACCGTAACCCTAACCAGAACCCTAACACTAAACCTAACCCTAACCCTAACGCGAAACCTAACCCTAACACGAACCCTAACCCTAACCAGAACCTGAACCCTAACCCTAACCCTAACCCGAACCCAAACCCTAACCCTAACCCGAACCCGAACCCTAACCCTAACCCTAACCCTAAACCTAACCCGTACCCGAACCATAACCCTAACTCGAACACTAACCCTAACCCTAACCCTAACCTGAACCCTAACCCAAAACCTAACCCTAACCCTAACCCTAACCCTAACCCGAACCCTAACCCTAACCCTAAACAGAACCCGAACCCTAACCCGAACCCGAAACCTAACCCGAACCCTAACCCTAACCCTAACCCGAACCCTAACGCTAACCCTAACCCTAACACTAACACTAAACCTAACCCGAACCCTAACCCTAAAACTAACCCTAACCCTAACCCTAACCCTAACCCTAACCCTAAACCGAACCCTAACCCTAACCCTAACCCTACCCCTAACCCGAACCCTAACCCTAACCCTAACCCCTAACCCTAACCCCAACCCTAACCCTATCCCGAAACCTAACCCTAACCCTAACCCGAACCCTAACCCTAACCCGAACCCTAACCCGAACCCTAACAGTAACCCTAACCCTAACCCTAACACAAACCCTAACACTAAACCTAACCCGAACCCTAAACCTAAACCTAACCCGAACACTAACCCTAACCCTAACACTAACCCGAACCCTAACCCTAACCCCTAACCCGAACCCGAACCCTAACCCTAACCCGAACCCTAATCCTAACCCGAATCCTAACCCTAACCCTAACCCGAACCCTAACCCTAACCCTAACCCTAACCCAAACCCTAACCCTAAAGCTAACCCGAACCCTAAACCTAAACCTAAACCGAACACTAACCCTAACCCTAACCCTAACCCTAACCCTAACCCTAAAACCTAACACTAACCCTAACCCTAACCCTAACCCGAACCCTAACTCGAACCCTAACCCGAAACCTAACCCTAACCCTAACCCTAACCCGAACCGTAACCAGAACTCTAACCCGACACTAACCCTAACCCCTAACCCTAACCCTAACCCGAAACCTAACCCTAACCCAAACCCGAACCCTAACCCTAATCCGAACCCTAACCCTAACCCTAACCCGAACCCTAACCCGAACCCGAAACCTAACCCTAACCCTAAACCTAACCCTAACCCTAACCCTAACCCGTACCCTAACCCTAACCCTAACCCGAAACCTAACCCTAACCCTAACCCTAACCCG
>JAVLSZ010000042.1:3215000-3217500 GCA_032313775.1 Urocyon cinereoargenteus | reverse complement strand
ACCTAACCCGAACCCGAGCCCTAACCCGATCTCTAACCCGACCCTAACCCTAGCCGCTAACCCTACCCTAACCCGAACCCGAACCCTAACCCGAACCCTAACCCTAACCCTAAACCGAACCCTAACCCAACCATAACCCTAAACCTAACCCTAACCCGAACCCTAACCCTAAACCTAACCCGATCTCTGACCCTAACCCTAACCCGAACCCTAAACTTAACCCTAAACAAAACCCTAACCCTAACCCTAACCATAACCCTAACCCGAACCCTAACCCTAACCCGAACCCTAACCCGAACCCTAACCCGAACCCTAACCCGAACCATAAGCCGAACCCTAAAATGAACCCTAACCCGAACCCTAACCGTAACCCAAACCCGAACCCTAACCCGAAACCTAACCCTAACCCTAACGCGAACCCTAACCCTAACCCTAACCCGAACCCTAACCAGAACCCTAACCCTAACCCTAACCCTAACCCGAACCCTAACCCGAACCCTAACCCTAACCCTAACCCGAACCCTAACCCTAACCCTAACCCGAAACCTAACCCTAACCTTAACCGGAAACCTAACCCTAACCCTAACCCGAACCCGAACACTAACCCTAACCCTAACCCGAACCCTAACCCGAACCCTAAACCTAACCCTAACCCTATCCCGACCCCTAACCCAAACCCTAACACTAACCCTAACCCGAAACCTAACCCTAACCATAACCCTAACCCTAACCCTTAACCTATCCCTAACCCTACCACTAACCGTAACCCGAACCCTAACCCAAACCCGAACCCTAACACGAACCCTAACCCTAACCCTAACCCTAACCCTAACCCTAAACCTAACCCTAACCCTAACCCCTAACCCTAACCCTAACCCTAACCCTAAAACTAACCCTAACCCGAAGCCTAAACCTAATACTAACCCGAACCCGAACCCTAACCCGAATCCTAAACCTAACCCTAACCCGAACCCTAACCCTAACCCGAACCCGAACCCTAACCCTAACCCGAACCCTAACCCGAACCCTAACCCGAACCCTAACCCGAACCCTGAACCGAAACCTAACCCTAACCCTAACCCTAACCCTTACCCTAACCCTAACCCGTAAACCAAACCCCAACCCTAACCCTAACCTGAACCCTAACCCTAACCCTAACCCGAACCCTAACCCTAACCCGAACCCTAACCCTAACCCTAACCCTACCTTAAACCTCACCCGAACCCTAACCCTAACCCTAACCCTAAAACTAACCCTAACCCGAAACCTAAACCTAATACTAACCCGAACCCGAACCCTAACCCGAATCCTAACCCTAACCCTAACCCGAACCCTAACCCTAACCCGAACCCGAACCCTAACCCTAACCCGAACCCTAACCCGAAACCTAACCCGAACCCTAACCCGAACCCTGAACCGAAACCTAACCCTAACCCTAACCCGAACCCTACCCTAACCCTAACCCTAACCCTAACACGAACCCTAACCCTAACCCTAACCCGAACCCTAACCCTAACCCTAACCCTAACCCGAACCCGAACCCGAACCCTAACCCGAACCCTAACCCTAACCCGAACCCGAAACCTAACCCTAACCCTAACCCTAACCCTAACCAGAACCATAACCCTAACCCTAACACGAAACCTATCCCTAACCCTAACCCTAACCCGAACCCGAGCCCTAACCCTAACCCGAACCCTAACCCTAACCCGAACCCGAAACCTAACCCTAACCCTAACCAGAACCATAACCCTAACCCTAACACGAACCCTATCCCTAACCCTAACCCTAACCCGAACCCGAGCCCTAACCCTAACCCGAACCCTAACCCTAACCCGAACCCAAAACCAAACCGAAACCTAAACCTAACCCTAACCCTAACCCTAACACGAACCCTAACCCGAACCCTAACCCTAACCCTAACCCTAACCCTAACCCGAACCCTAACCCTAAACCTAAACCGAACCCGAACCCTAACCCGAACCCGAACCCTAACCCGAACCCTAACCCTAACCCGAACCCTAACCCTAACCCTAACCCGAACCCTAAACCTAACCCTAACCCTAACTCGAACCCTAACCCGAAACCGAACCCTAACCCTAACCCGAACCCGAACCCTAACCCGAACTCTAACCCGACCCTAACCCTAGCCGCTAACCCTAACCCTAACCCGAACCCGAACCCTAACCCGAACCCGAACCCTAACCCTAAACCGAACCCTAACCCAACCATAACCCTAAACCTAACCCTAACCCGAACCCTAACCCTAAACCTAACCCGATCTCTGACCCTAACCCTAACCCGAACCCTAACCTTAACCCTAAACAAAACCCTAACCCTAACCCTAAACATAACCCTAACCCGAACCCTAACCCTAACCCGAACTCTAACCCTAACCTAACCCTAACCCTTACCCGAACCCGAACCCTAACCCTAAACCTAACTCTAACCCTAACCCTAACCCTAACCCTTACCCGAACCTTAACCCTAACCCGAACCC
>JAVLSZ010000042.1:3185000-3205000 GCA_032313775.1 Urocyon cinereoargenteus | reverse complement strand
AATCATAACCCTTACCCTAACCCGAATCCTAACCCTAACCCTAACCCTAACCCGAACCCTAACCCTAACCCTAACCCTAACCCTAACCCTAACCCGAACACTAACCCTAACCCGAACCCTAACCCGAACCCTAACCCTAACCCTAACCCTAACCCTTACCCTAACCCGAAACCTAACCCTAACCCGAACCCTAACCCTAACCCTAACCCGAACCCTAACCCTAACCCTAACCCTAACCCTAACCTTAACTCTAACCCGAACCCTAACCCGAACCCTAACCCTAACCCTAACCCAAACCCTTATACAAACTCTAACCCTAAACCTAACCCGAACCCTAACCCTAACCCTTACACGAAACCTAACCCGAACCCTAACCCTAACCCGAACCCTAAACCTAACCCTAACCCGAACCCTAACCCGAACCCTAAACCTAACCCTAACCCTAACCAGAACCCTAACCCGAACCCTAACCCTAACCCTAACCCTAACCCGAACCATAACCCTAATCCTAACCCGAAACCTATCCCTGAACCTAACCCTAACCCGAACCCTAACCCTAACCCTAACCCTAAACATAACCCTCACCTTAACCCGAACCTAACCCTACCCCTAAATCTAACCATAACCCGAACCCTAACCCTAACCTTAACCGGAACACTAACCCTAACCCTAACCCGAACCCGAACCATAAAACTAACCCTAACCCTAACCCGAACCCTAACCCGAACCCTAACCCAAACCCGAAACATTACCCTAACCTGAACCCGAACCCTAACACTAACCGTAACCCGAACCCTAACCCTAAACCGAACCCTAACCCGAACCCTAACCCTAACCCTAACCCGACCCCTAACCCGAACCCTAACACGAACCCTAACCCTAACCCTAACCCTAACCCTATCCCGAACCTTAATCCTAATCTGAACCCGAACCCTAACACTAACCCGAACCCTAACCCTAACCCGAACCCTAACCCTAACCCTAACCCTAACCCTCACCCTAACCCTAACCCGAACACTAACCCTAAACCGAAACCTAACCCTAACCCTAACCCAAAACCTAACCCGAACCCTAACCCTAACCCTAACCTAACCCTAATCCGAACCCTAACCCTAACCCTAACCCTAACCCTAACACTAACCCATAACTCTACCCCGAACCCTAAACCTAACCCTAACCCGAACCCTAAACCTAACCCGAACCCTAACCCAAACACTAACCCTAACCCTAACCCTAAACATAACCCGAACCCTAACCCGAACACTAACCCTAACCCTAACCCTAACCCTAACACAAACCCTAACACGAACCCTAACCCTAAAACTAACCCGAACCCTAACCCTAACCCTAAACCTAACCCTCACCCGAACCCTAAACCTAACCTTAACCGGAACCCTAACCCTAACCCGAACCCGAACCCGAACCCTAAACTTAACCCTAACACTATCCCGAACCCTAACCCGAACCCTAACCCGAAACCGAATCCTAACCCTAACCTGAACACGAACCCTAACCTAACCCTAACCCGAACCCTAACCCTAACCCGAACCCTAACCCTAACCCTAACCCTAACCCTAACCCTAACCCTAACCCTAACCCGACCCTTAACCCGAACACTAACACGAACCCTAACCCTAACCCTAACCCTAACCCGAACCTTAATCCTAACCCGAACCCAAACCCTAACACTAACTCGAAACCTAACCCTAACCCGAACCCTTAACCTAACCCGAACCCTAACCCTAACCCTAACCGGAACCCGAACCCGAACCCTAACCCTAACCCTAACCCTAACCCTAACACTAACCCTAACCCCTAACCCAAACCCGAACCCTTACCCTAACCCGAACCCTAACCCTAACCCTAACCCTAACCCGAACCCTAACCCTAACCCTAACCCTAACCCTAACCCTAACCCGAAACCTAAACAGAACCCAAATCCCAACCCTAACCGTAACCCTAACCCTAACCCGAACCCTAACCCTATCCCTAACCCTAACCCTAACCCCTAACCCAAACCCGAACCCGTACCCTAAACCGAACCCGAACCCTAACCCAACACTGAACCCGAACCCAAACCATAACCCTCACCCTAACCCGAACCCTAACCCTAACCCTAACCCTAACCCTAACCCTAACCCGAACCCTAACCCTAACCCTAACCCTAACCCTAACCCGAACACTAAACCTAACCTGAACCCTAACCCGAACCGTAACACGAACCCTAACCCTAACCCTAACCCTAACCCTAACCCTAACCCGAACCCGAACCCTAAACCTAACCCTAACCCGAACCCTAACCCTAACCCTAACCCTAATCCTAACCCGATCACTAAACCTAACCCGAACCCTAACCCGAACCCTAACCCGAACCCGAACCCTAACCCTAACCCGAACCCGAACCCGAACCCTAACCCTAACCCTAACCCTAACCTGAACCCTAACCCTAAACTTAACCGGAACCATAACCCTAACCCTAACCCGAACCCTAACCAGAACCCTAACCCTAACCCTAACCCTAACCCTAACCCGAACCCTAACCCTAACCCTAAACCGACCCCTAACCCAAACCCTAACACGAACTCTAACCCTAACCCTAACCCTAACTCTAACCCGAACCCTAACCCTAACCCTAACCCGAACCCTAACCCTAACCCGAACCCTAAACCTAACCCTAAACCTCACCCTAACACTAACCCGAACCCTAACCCTAACCCTAACCCTAAACCTAACCCTAACCCTAACCCTAACCCGAACCCTAACCCTAACCCGATATCTAACCCTAACCCTAACCGTGACCCTAACACTAAAACCTAACCCTAAACCTAACCCTAACGCTAACCCTAACCCGTACCTTAACCCTAAACCTAACCCTAATCCTAACCCGGACCCTAACCCTAACCCTAACCCCTAACCCTAACCCGAACCCTAACCCTAACTCGAACCCTAACCCTAACCCTAACCCGAACCCTAACCCTAACCCTAACCCTAACCCTAACCCGAACCCGAACCCTAACCCTACCCCGAACCCATACCCAAATCATAACCCTTACCCTAACCCGAACCCTAACCCGAACCCTAACCCTAACCCAAACCCGAACCCTAACCCGAACCCTAACCCTAACCCTAACCCGAACCCTAACCCTAACCCTAACCCGAACCCTAAACTTAACCCTAAACAAAACCCTAACCCTAACCCTAACCATAACCTAACCCGAACCCTAACCCTAACCCGAACCCAAACCCTAACCTAACCCTAACCCTTACCCGAAACCGAACCCTAACCCTAACCCTAAAGCTAACCCTAACCGTAACCCTAACCCTAACCCTAACCCTTACCCGAACCCTAACCCTAACCTGAACCCTAACCCGAACACTAACCCGAACCATAAGCCGAACCCTAAACCGAACCATAAGCCGAACCCTAAACCGAACCCTAACCCGAACCCAAACCCTAACCCAAACCCGAACCCTAACCCGAACCCTAACCCTAACCCTAACCCGAACCCTAACCCTAACCCTAAACCGAACCCTAAACTTAACCCTAAACAAAACCCTAACCCTAACCCTAACCATAACCTAACTCGAACCCTAACCCTAACCCGAACCCTAACCCTAACCTAACCCTAACCCTTACCCGAAACCGAACCCTAACCCTAACCCTAAAGCTAACCCTAACCGTAACCCTAACCCTAACCCTAACCCTTACCCGAACCCTAACCCTAACCTGAACCCTAACCCGAACACTAACCCGAACCATAAGCCGAACCCTAAACCGAACCCTAACCCGAACCCTAACCCTAACCCAAACCCGAACCCTAACCGGAACCCTAACCCTAACCCTAACCCGAACCCTAACCCTAACCCTAACCCGAACCCTAACCAGAACCCTAACCCTAACCCTAATCCTAACCCTAACCCGAACCATAACCCTAACCCTAACCCGAACACTAACCCCTAACCCGAACCCGAACCCGTACCCTAACCCGAACCCGAAACCTAACCCTACCCCGAACCCGATCCCAAATCATAACCCTTACCCTAACCCGAATCCTAACCCTAACCCTAACCCTAACCCGAACCCTAACCCTAACCCTAACCCTAACCCTAACCCTAACCCGAACACTAACCCTAACCCGAACCCTAACCCGAACCCTAACCCTAACCCTAACCCTAACCCTTACCCTAACCCGAAACATAACCCTAACCCGAACCCTAACCCTAACCCTAACCCGAACCCTAACCCTAACCCTAACCCTAACCCTAACCCTAACCTTAACTCTAACCCGAACCCTAACCCGAACCCTAACCCTAACCCTAACCCAAACCCTTATACAAACTCTAACCCTAACCCTAACCCGAACCCTAACCCTAACCCTTACACGAAACCTAACCCGAACCCTAACCCTAACCCGAACCCTAAACCTAACCCTAACCCGAACCCTAACCCGAACCCTAAACCTAACCCTAACCCTAACCAGAACCCTAACCCGAACCCTAACCCTAACCCTAACCCTAACCCGAACCATAACCCTAATCCTAACCCGAAACCTATCCCTGAACCTAACCCTAACCCGAACCCTAACCCTAACCCTAACCCTAAACATAACCCTCACCTTAACCCGAACCTAACCCTACCCCTAAATCTAACCATAACCCGAACCCTAACCCTAACCTTAACCGGAACACTAACCCTAACCCTAACCCGAACCCGAACCATAAAACTAACCCTAACCCTAACCCGAACCCTAACCCGAACCCTAACCCGAACCCGAAACATTACCCTAACCTGAACCCGAACCCTAACACTAACCGTAACCCGAACCCTAACCCTAAACCGAACCCTAACCCGAACCCTAACCCTAACCCTAACCCGACCCCTAACCCGAACCCTAACACGAACCCTAACCCTAACCCTAACCCTAACCCTATCCCGAACCTTAATCCTAATCTGAACCCGAACCCTAACACTAACCCGAACCCTAACCCTAACCCGAACCCTAACCCTAACCCTAACCCTAACCCTCACCCTAACCCTAACCCGAACACTAACCCTAAACCGAAACCTAACCCTAACCCTAACCCAAAACCTAACCCGAACCCTAACCCTAACCCTAACCTAACCCTAATCCGAACCCTAACCCTAACCCTAACCCTAACCCTAACACTAACCCATAACTCTACCCCGAACCCTAAACCTAACCCTAACCCGAACCCTAAACCTAACCCGAACCCTAACCCAAACACTAACCCTAACCCTAACCCTAAACATAACCCGAACCCTAACCCGAACACTAACCCTAACCCTAACCCTAACCCTAACACAAACCCTAACACGAACCCTAACCCTAAAACTAACCCGAACCCTAACCCTAACCCTAAACCTAACCCTCACCCGAACCCTAACCCTAACCTTAACCGGAACCCTAACCCTAACCCGAACCCGAACCCGAACCCTAAACTTAACCCTAACACTAACCCGAACCCTAACCCGAACCCTAACCCGAAACCGAATCCTAACCCTAACCTGAACACGAACCCTAACCTAACCCTAACCCGAACCCTAACCCTAACCCGAACCCTAACCCTAACCCTAACCCTAACCCGAACCCTAACCCTAACCCTAACCCGACCCTTAACCCGAACACTAACACGAACCCTAACCCTAACCCTAACCCTAACCCGAACCTTAATCCTAACCCGAACCCAAACCCTAACACTAACTCGAAACCTAACCCTAACCCGAACCCTTAACCTAACCCGAACCCTAACACTAACCCTAACCGGAACCCGAACCCGAACCCTAACCCTAACCCTAACCCTAACCCTAACCCTAACCCCTAACCCAAACCCGAACCCTTACCCTAACCCGAACCCTAACCCTAACCCTAACCCTAACCCGAACCCTAACCCTAACCCTAACCCTAACCCTAACCCTAACCCGAAACCTAAACAGAACCCAAATCCCAACCCTAACCCTAACCCTAACCCTAACCCGAACCCTAACCCTATCCCTAACCCTAACCCTAACCCCTAACCCAAACCCGAACCCGTACCCTAAACCGAACCCGAACCCTAACCCAACCCTGAACCCGAACCCAAACCATAACCCTCACCCTAACCCGAACCCTAACCCTAACCCTAACCCTAACCCTAACCCTAACCCGAACCCTAACCCTAACCCTAACCCTAACCCTAACCCGAACACTAAACCTAACCTGAACCCTAACCCGAACCGTAACACGAACCCTAACCCTAACCCTAACCCTAACCCTAACCCTAACCCGAACCCGAACCCTAAACCTAACCCTAACCCGAACCCTAACCCTAACCCTAACCCTAATCCTAACCCGATCACTAAACCTAACCCGAACCCTAACCCGAACCCTAACCCGAACCCTAACCCTAACCCTAACCCGAACCCGAACCCGAACCCTAACCCTAACCCTAACCCTAACCTGAACCCTAACCCTAAACTTAACCGGAACCATAACCCTAACCCTAACCCGAACCCTAACCAGAACCCTAACCCTAACCCTAACCCTAACCCTAACCCGAACCCTAACCCTAACCCTAAACCGACCCCTAACCCAAACCCTAACACGAACTCTAACCCTAACCCTAACCCTAACTCTAACCCGAACCCTAACCCTAACCCTAACCCGAACCCTAACCCTAACCCGAACCCTAAACCTAACCCTAAACCTCACCCTAACACTAACCCGAACCCTAACCCTAACCCTAACCCTAAACCTAACCCTAACCCTAACCCTAACCCGAACCCTAACCCTAACCCGATATCTAACCCTAACCCTAACCGTGACCCTAACACTAAAACCTAACCCTAAACCTAACCCTAACGCTAACCCTAACCCGTACCTTAACCCTAAACCTAACCCTAATCCTAACCCGGACCCTAACCCTAACCCTAACCCCTAACCCTAACCCGAACCCTAACCCTAACTCGAACCCTAACCCTAACCCTAACCCGAACCCTAACCCTAACCCTAACCCTAACCCTAACCCGAAACCTAACCCTAACCCTAACCCTAACCCGAAACCTAACCCGAACACTAACCCGAACGCTAACCCGACAACTAACCCGAACCCTAACCCGAACCCTAACCCTAACCCTAACCCGAACCCTAACCCGAACCCTAACCCTAACCCGAACACTAACCCTAACCCTATCCCCAACCCTAACGCTAACCCTTAACCCTAACCCGAACCCTAACCCTAAACCCTAACCCGAACCCGAACCCTAACCCTAACCCTAACCCTAACCCGAAACTTAACCCTAACCCTAACCCTAACCCGAACCCTAGCCCGAACCCTAACCCTAACCCTAACCCGAAACTAACGCTAAACCTTAACCCTAACCCGAACCCTAACCCGAACCCTAACCCGAACCCTAACCCTAACCTTAACCCTAACCCGAACATTAACCCGAACTCTAACCCGAACCCTAACTCTAACCCCTAAACCTAACCCTAACCCGAAACCTAACCCTAACCCGAACCCGAAAACTAACCCTAACCCGAACCCGAACCCTATCCCTAACCCTAACCCTAACCCGAACCCTAACCCGAACCCGAACCCTAACCCGAACCCTAAACCTAACCCTAACCCTAACCCTAACCCGTACCCTAACCCGAACACTAACTCAAACCCTAACCCTAACCCGAACCCTAACTCGAACCCGAACCCAAACCCTAACCCTAAACCGAACCCGAACCCTAACACCAACCCGAACCGTAACCCTGAACCGAACCCTAACCCTAACCCGAACCCTAACCCTAAAACCGAACACGAACCCTAACCCTAACCCGAACCCTAACCCTAACCCGAACCCTAACCCTAACCCAAACCCGAACCCGAACCCTAACCGTAACCCGAACCCTAACCCTAACGCTAAACCTAACCCGAACCCTAACCCAAACCCGAACCCTAACCTGAACCCGAAACCTAACCCTAACCCGAACCCGAACCCTAAACATAACCCGAACCCTAACCCTAACCCTCACCTGAACCCTAACCCTATCCCTAACCCGAAACCTAACCGTAACCCGAACCCTAACCCTAACGCTAAACCTCACTCGAACCCTAACCCAAACCCGAACCCTAGCCCGAACCCTAACCCTAACCCTATCCCTAACCCGAACCCTAACCCTAACCCGAACCCTAACCCTAACCCGAATCCTAACCCTAACCCTAACCCGAAACGTAACCCGAACCCTAACCCTAACCCTAACCCGAACCCTAACCCTAAAACCTAACCCTAACCCTAACCCAAACCCTAACCCTACCCCGAACCCTAACCCTAAACCTAACCCTAACCCTAACCCTAACCCTAACCCGAACCCTAACCCTAAACCTAAACCTAACCCTAACCCTAAACCGAACCCCAACCCGAACCCTAACCCGAACCCGAGCCCTAACCCGAAACCTAACCCTAACCCTTCCCGAACCCTAACCCTAACCCTAACCCTAACCCTAACCCTAACCCGAACCCTAACCCTAAACCTTACCCTAACCCTAACCCTAACCCTAACCCTAAACCTAACCCGAACCCCAACCCTAACCCTAACCCTAAACCTAAGCCTAACCCGAAGCCGAACCCGAACCCTAACTCGAACCCTAACCCTAACCCTAACCCGAACCCGAACCCTAACCCTACCCCGAACCCATACCCAAATCATAACCCTTACCCTAACCCGAACCCTAACCCGAACCCTAACCCTAACCCGAACCCTAACCCGAACCCTAACCCGAACCCTAAACCGAAACATAAGCCGAACCCTAAACCGAACCCTAACTCGAACCCTAACCCTAAACCCAACCCGAACCCTAACCCGAACCCTAACCCTAACCCTAACCCGAACCCTAACCCTAACCCTAACCCGAACCCTAAACTTAACCCTAAACAAAACCCTAACCCTAACCCTAACCATAACCTAACCCGAACCCTAACCCTAACCCGAACCCTAACCCTAACCTAAACCTAACCCTTACCCGAAACCGAACCCTAACCCTAACCCTAAAGCTAACCCTAACCGTAACCCTAACCCTAACCCTAACCCTTACCCGAACCCTAACCCTAACCCGAACCCTAACCCTAACCCTAACCCGAACCCTAACCCTAACACGAACCCTAACCCTAACCCGAATCCGAACCCTAACCCTATCCCTAAACCTAACCCGCACCCTAACCCTAACCCGAACCCGAACCCTAACCGAACCCGAAACCTAACCCTAATCCTAACCCTAATCCTAACCCTAACCCCAACCCTCACACTAACACTAACCCTAACACTAACTCGAACCCTAACCCTAACCCCAAACCGAAACCTAACTCTAACCCTAACCCTACACCTAACCCTAACCCAAACCCTAACCCTAACCCGAACCCGAAACCTAACACTCACCCTAACCCTAACCCTAACCCTAACACCAAACCTAACCCTAACACTAACCCTAAAACTAACCCGAACCCTAACCCTAACCCTAACCCTAACACTAACCCGAACACGAACCCTAACCCGAACCCTACCCCTAACCCTAATCCGAACACTAACCCTAACCCTAAACCTAACACTAACCCGAACCCGAACCCTAACCTTAACCCTAAACCGAACCCTAACCCTAACCCGAACCCTAACCCTAACCCGAAACCTAACCCTAACCCTAACCAGAACCCGAACCCGAACCCTAACCCTAACCCTAACCCGAACCCTAACCCTAACCTGAACCCTAACACTAACCCTAACCCGAACCCTAACCCTAACCCGAACCCTAACCCTAACCCGAACCCTAACCCTAAACCGAACCCGAACCCGAACCCTAAACCTAACCCGAACCCTAACCCTAACCCTAAACCTAACCCGAACCCTAACCCAAACCCGAACCCTAACACGAACCCGAACCCTAACCCTAACCCGCACACGAACCCTAACCCTAAACCGAATCCTAACCCTAACCCGAACCCTAAGCCTAACCCTAACCCGAACCCTAACCCTAACCCGAAACCTAACCCTAACCCTAACCCGAATCCTAACCCTAACCCTAACCCGAACCCTAACCCGAACCCTAACCCTAACCCTAACCCTAACACAAACCCTAACCCTAACCCTAACCCGAACCCTAACCCTAACCCTAACCCGAACCGTAACCCTAACCCTAACCCTAACCCTAATTCGAACCCTAACCCTAACCCGAACCCTAACCCTAACCCTAACCCGAACACTAACCCTAAACCTAACCCTAACCCTAATCCGAAACCTAACGCTAATCCGAACCCTAAACCTAACCCTAAACCTAACCCTAACCCTAAACACTAACCCTAAACCTAACCCGAATCCTAACCCTAACCCTAACCCTAACCCGAACCCAAACCCTAACCCTAACCCTAACCCTAACCCGAATCCTAAACCTAACCCGAACCCTAACCCTAAACCTAAACCGAACCCGAACCCCAACCCTAACCCTAACCCGAACCCGAACCCTAACCCTAAACCGAACCCTAAACGTAACCCTAACACTAACCCGAACCCTAACCCTAACCCTAACCCGAACCCTCACCCGAACCTAACCCCAACCCTAACCCGAAAACAAACCCTAACCCTAGCCCGAACCCGAGCCCTAACACTAACCCTAACCCTACCCCTAAGCCGAAACCTAACACGAACCCTAAACCTAACCCTAACCCTAACCCTAACCCGAACTCTAACCCTAACCCTAACCAAACCCTAACCCTAACCCGAACCCTAACCCGAACCCTAACCCTAACCCTAACCCGAAACCTAAATCTAACACAAAACCCTAACCCTAACCTTAACCCGAACCCGAACCCTAACCGTAACCCTAACCCGAACCCTAACCGTAACCCGAACCCTAACCCTAACCCGAACCCTAACCGTAACCCGAACCCTAACCGTAACCCGAACCCTAACCCTAACCCTAACCCTAACCCTAAACTGAACCCTAAACCTAACCCTAACCCGAACCCTAACCCTAACCCTAACCCTAACCCTAACCCGAACCCTAACCCGAACCCTAACCCTAAACCTAACCCGAACCCTAACCCTAACCCTAACCCGAACCCGAACCCGAACCCTAACCCGAACCCTAACCCTAACCCTAAACCTAACCCTAACCCGAAACCTAACCCTATCCCTAACCTGAACCTTAACCCCTAACCCTAAACCGAAACCTAACCCGAACCCGAACCCTAACCCTAACCCTAACCCGAACCCTAACCCTACCCCGAAACCGAACCCGAACCCTAACCTAACCCTACCCGAACCCTAACCCTAACCCGAACCCTAACCCTAACCCGAACCCTAACCCTAACCCTAACCCTAACCCGAACCAGAACCCTAACCCGAACCCTAACCCTAACCCTAACCCTAACCCTAAACCGAACCCTAACCCTAACCCTAACCCGAACCGGAACCCTAACCTGAATCCTAACCCTAACCCTAACCCTAACCCGAACCCTAACCCTAACCCGAACCCGAACCCTAACCCTAACCCTTCCCTAACCCGAACCCTAACCTTAACCCTAACCTAAACCTAACCCGAAACCTAACCCTATCCCTAACCTGAAACCTAAACCCTAACCCTAAACCGAACCCTAACCCGAACCCGAACCCTAACCCTAACCCGAACCCGAACCCTAACCCTACCCCGAAACCGAACCCGAACCCTAAACCTAACCCTACCCGAACCCTAACCCTAACCCTAACCCTAACCCTAACCCTAACCCTAACCCAAACCCTAACCTAACCCTAACTCTAACCAGAACCCTAACCCTAAGCCGAACCCTAATCCTAACCCGAACCCTACCCGAAACCTAACTCTAAACCTAACACTAACCCTAACCCAAACCCTAACCCTAAACCGAACCCGAACCCTACCCGAACCCTAACTCTAACCCTAAACCTAACCCTGACCCGAACCCTAACCCTAAACCGAACCTGAACCCAAACCCGAACCCTAACTCAAACCCAAACCCTAAACCCAACCCTAACCCGAACCTGAACATAAACTCTAACACTAAACTGAACCCGAACACTAACACTAACCCGAAACGTAACCCTAAACCTAACCCTAACCCTAACCCGAACCCTAAACCGAACCCTAACCCTAACCCGAACCCGAACCCTAAACCTAAACCTAACCCGAACCCTAACCCTAACCCGAACCCTAACCCGTACCCTAACCCGAACCCTAACCCTAACCCTAACCCAAACCCTAACCTTAAACCGAACCCTAACCCTAACCCGAGCCCGAACCCGAACCCTAACCCTAACCCGAACCCTAACCCTAACGCTAATCCTAACCCGAACCCTAACCCAAAACTGAACCCTAACATGAACCCGAACCCTAACCATAACCCGAACTCGAACCCTAACCCGAACCCTAACCCGAACCCTAACCTTAACCCGAACCCTAACCCTAAAACTAACCCTAACCCGAAAGCTATCCCTAACCCTAACCCGACCTCTAACCCGAACCCTAACCCTAACCCGAACCCGAAACCTAACCCGAACCCGAACCCTAACCCGAACCCTAACCCTAACCCTAACCCTAACCCAAAACCTAACCCTAACCCGAACCCGAACCCTAACGCTAACCCTTCCCTAACCCGAACCCTAACCTTAACCCTAAACCTAAACCTAACCCGAAACCTAACCCTATCCCTAACCTGAACCCTAACCCCTAACCCTAAACCGAACCCTAACCCGAACCCGAACCCTAACCCTAACCCGAACCCGAATCCTAACCCTACCCCGAAACCGAACCCGAACCCTAACCCTAACCCTACCCGAACCCTAACCCTAACCGTAACCCTAACCCTAACCCTAACCCGAACCCTAACCTAACCCTAACTCTAACCAGAACCCTAACCCTAACCCGAACCCTAATCCTAACCCGAACCCTACCCGAACCCTAACTCTAACCCTAACCCTAACCCTAACCCGAACCCTAACCGTAAACCGAACCCGAAACCTACTCGAACCCTAACTCTAACCCTAACCCTAACCCTAACCCGAACCCTAACCCTAAACCGAACCCGAGCCCGAACCCGAACCCTAACCCTAACCCGAACCCTAACCCTAACGCTAATCCTAACCCGAACCCTAACCCAAAACCGAACCCTAACACGAACCCGAACCCTAACCCTAACCCGAACCCGAACCCTAACCCTAACCCTAACCCGAACCCTAACCCTAACCCTAACCCGAACCGGAACCCTAACTTGAATCCTAACCCTAACCCTAACCCTAACCCGAACCCTAACCCTAACCCGAACCCGAACCCTAACCCTAACCCTTCCCTAACCCGAACCCTAACCTTAACCCTAAACCTAAACCTAACCCGAAACCTAACCCTATCCCTAACCTGAACCCTAACCCCTAACCCTAAACCGAACCCTAACCCGAACCCGAACCCTAACCCTAACCCGAACCCGAACCCTAACCCTACCCCGAAACCGAACCCGAACCCTAAACCTAACCCTACCCGAACCCTAACCCTAAACCTAACCCTAACCCTAACCCTAACCCAAACCCTAACCTAACCCTAACTCTAACCAGAACCCTAACCCTAAGCCGAACCCTAATCCTAACCCGAACCCTACCCTAACCCTAACTCTAAACCTAACACTAACCCTAACCCGAACCCTAACCCTAAACCGAACCCGAACCCTACCCGAACCCTAACTCTAACCCTAAACCTAACCCTGACCCGAACCCTAACACTAAACCGAACCTGAACCCAAACCCGAACCCTAACTCAAACCCAAACCTTAAACCCAACCCTAACCCGAACCTGAACATAAACTCTAACACTAAACTGAACCCGAACACTAACACTAACCCGAATCGTAACCCTAAACCTAACCCTAACCCTAACCCGAACCCTAAACCGAACCCTAACCCTAACCCGAACCCGAACCCTAAACCTAAACCTAACCCGAACCCTAACCCTAACCCGAACCCTAACCCGTACCCTAAACCGAACCCTAACCCTAACCCTAACCCAAACCCTAACCTTAAACCGAACCCTAACCCTAACCCGAGCCCGAACCCGAACCCTAACCCTAACCCAAACCCTAACCCTAACCCTAACCCTAACCCGAATCCTAAACCTAACCCGAACCCTAACCCTAAACCTAAACCGAACCCGAACCCCAACCCTAACCCTAACCCGAACCCGAACCCTAACCCTAAACCGAACCCTAAACGTAACCCTAACACTAACCCTAACCCTAACCCTAACCCTAACCCGAACCCTCACCCGAACCTAACCCCAACCCTAACCCGAAAACAAACCCTAACCCTAGCCCGAACCCGAGCCCTAACACTAACCCTAACCCTACCCCTAAGCCGAAACCTAACACGAACCCTAAACCTAACCCTAACCCTAACCCTAACCCGAACTCTAACCCTAACCCTAACCAAACCCTAACCCTAACCCGAACCCTAACCCGAACCCTAACCCTAACCCTAACCCGAAACCTAAATCTAACACAAAACCCTAACCCTAACCTTAACCCGAACCCGAACCCTAACCGTAACCCTAACCCGAACCCTAACCGTAACCCGAACCCTAACCCTAACCCGAACCCTAACCGTAACCCGAACCCTAACCGTAACCCGAACCCTAACCCTAACCCTAACCCTAACCCTAAACTGAACCCTAAACCTAACCCTAACCCGAACCCTAACCCTAACCCTAACCCTAACCCTAACCCGAACCCTAACCCGAACCCTAACCCTAAACCTAACCCGAACCCTAACCCTAACCCTAACCCGAACCCGAACCCGAACCCTAACCCGAACCCTAACCCTAACCCTAAACCTAACCCTAACCCGAAACCTAACCCTATCCCTAACCTGAACCTTAACCCCTAACCCTAAACCGAAACCTAACCCGAACCCGAACCCTAAACCTAACCCTAACCCGAACCCTAACCCTACCCCGAAACCGAACCCGAACCCTAACCTAACCCTACCCGAACCCTAACCCTAACCCGAACCCTAACCCTAACCCGAACCCTAACCCTAACCCTAACCCTAACCCGAACCAGAACCCTAACCCGAACCCTAACCCTAACCCTAACCCTAACCCTAAACCGAACCCTAACCCTAACCCTAACCCGAACCGGAACCCTAACCTGAATCCTAACCCTAACCCTAACCCTAACCCGAACCCTAACCCTAACCCGAACCCGAACCCTAACCCTAACCCTTCCCTAACCCGAACCCTAACCTTAACCCTAAACCTAAACCTAACCCGAAACCTAACCCTATCCCTAACCTGAAACCTAAACCCTAACCCTAAACCGAACCCTAACCCGAACCCGAACCCTAACCCTAACCCGAACCCGAACCCTAACCCTACCCCGAAACCGAACCCGAACCCTAAACCTAACCCTACCCGAACCCTAACCCTAACCCTAACCCTAACCCTAACCCTAACCCTAACCCAAACCCTAACCTAACCCTAACTCTAACCAGAACCCTAACCCTAAGCCGAACCCTAATCCTAACCCGAACCCTACCCGAAACCTAACTCTAAACCTAACACTAACCCTAACCCAAACCCTAACCCTAAACCGAACCCGAACCCTACCCGAACCCTAACTCTAACCCTAAACCTAACCCTGACCCGAACCCTAACCCTAAACCGAACCTGAACCCAAACCCGAACCCTAACTCAAACCCAAACCCTAAACCCAACCCTAACCCGAACCTGAACATAAACTCTAACACTAAACTGAACCCGAACACTAACACTAACCCGAAACGTAACCCTAAACCTAACCCTAACCCTAACCCGAACCCTAAACCGAACCCTAACCCTAACCCGAACCCGAACCCTAAACCTAAACCTAACCCGAACCCTAACCCTAACCCGAACCCTAACCCGTACCCTAACCCGAACCCTAACCCTAACCCTAACCCAAACCCTAACCTTAAACCGAACCCTAACCCTAACCCGAGCCCGAACCCGAACCCTAACCCTAACCCGAACCCTAACCCTAACGCTAATCCTAACCCGAACCCTAACCCAAAACTGAACCCTAACATGAACCCGAACCCTAACCATAACCCGAACTCGAACCCTAACCCGAACCCTAACCCGAACCCTAACCTTAACCCGAACCCTAACCCTAAAACTAACCCTAACCCGAAAGCTATCCCTAACCCTAACCCGACCTCTAACCCGAACCCTAACCCTAACCCGAACCCGAAACCTAACCCGAACCCGAACCCTAACCCGAACCCTAACCCTAACCCTAACCCTAACCCAAAACCTAACCCTAACCCGAACCCGAACCCTAACGCTAACCCTTCCCTAACCCGAACCCTAACCTTAACCCTAAACCTAAACCTAACCCGAAACCTAACCCTATCCCTAACCTGAACCCTAACCCCTAACCCTAAACCGAACCCTAACCCGAACCCGAACCCTAACCCTAACCCGAACCCGAATCCTAACCCTACCCCGAAACCGAACCCGAACCCTAACCCTAACCCTACCCGAACCCTAACCCTAACCGTAACCCTAACCCTAACCCTAACCCGAACCCTAACCTAACCCTAACTCTAACCAGAACCCTAACCCTAACCCGAACCCTAATCCTAACCCGAACCCTACCCGAACCCTAACTCTAACCCTAACCCTAACCCTAACCCGAACCCTAACCGTAAACCGAACCCGAAACCTACTCGAACCCTAACTCTAACCCTAACCCTAACCCTAACCCGAACCCTAACCCTAAACCGAACCCGAGCCCGAACCCGAACCCTAACCCTAACCCGAACCCTAACCCTAACGCTAATCCTAACCCGAACCCTAACCCAAAACCGAACCCTAACACGAACCCGAACCCTAACCCTAACCCGAACCCGAACCCTAACCCTAACCCTAACCCGAACCCTAACCCTAACCCTAACCCGAACCGGAACCCTAACTTGAATCCTAACCCTAACCCTAACCCTAACCCGAACCCTAACCCTAACCCGAACCCGAACCCTAACCCTAACCCTTCCCTAACCCGAACCCTAACCTTAACCCTAAACCTAAACCTAACCCGAAACCTAACCCTATCCCTAACCTGAACCCTAACCCCTAACCCTAAACCGAACCCTAACCCGAACCCGAACCCTAACCCTAACCCGAACCCGAACCCTAACCCTACCCCGAAACCGAACCCGAACCCTAAACCTAACCCTACCCGAACCCTAACCCTAAACCTAACCCTAACCCTAACCCTAACCCAAACCCTAACCTAACCCTAACTCTAACCAGAACCCTAACCCTAAGCCGAACCCTAATCCTAACCCGAACCCTACCCTAACCCTAACTCTAAACCTAACACTAACCCTAACCCGAACCCTAACCCTAAACCGAACCCGAACCCTACCCGAACCCTAACTCTAACCCTAAACCTAACCCTGACCCGAACCCTAACACTAAACCGAACCTGAACCCAAACCCGAACCCTAACTCAAACCCAAACCTTAAACCCAACCCTAACCCGAACCTGAACATAAACTCTAACACTAAACTGAACCCGAACACTAACACTAACCCGAATCGTAACCCTAAACCTAACCCTAACCCTAACCCGAACCCTAAACCGAACCCTAACCCTAACCCGAACCCGAACCCTAAACCTAAACCTAACCCGAACCCTAACCCTAACCCGAACCCTAACCCGTACCCTAAACCGAACCCTAACCCTAACCCTAACCCAAACCCTAACCTTAAACCGAACCCTAACCCTAACCCGAGCCCGAACCCGAACCCTAACCCTAACCCAAACCCTAACCCTAACGCTAATCCTAACCCGAACCCTAACCCAAAACTGAACCCTAACATGAACCCGAACCCTAACCATAACCCGAACTCGAACCCTAACCCGAACCCTAACCCGAACCCTAACCTTAACCCGAAACCTAACCCTAAACCTAACCCTAACCCGAAAGCTAACCCTAACCCTAACCCGACCTCTAACCCGAACCCTAACCCTAACCCGAACCCGAACCCTAACCCGAACCCGAACCCTAACCCGAACCCTAACTCTAACCCTAACCCTAACCCGAAACCTAACCCTAACCCGAACCCGAACCCTAACCCTAACCCTTCCCTAACCCGAACCCTAACCTTAACCCTAAACCTAAACCTAACCCGAAACCTAACCCTATCCCTAACCTGAACCCTAACCCCTAACCCTAAACCGAACCCTAACCCGAACCCGAACCCTAACCCTAACCCGAACCCGAACCCTAACCCTACCCCGAAACCGAACCCGAACCCTAACCCTAACCCTACCCGAACCCTAACCCTAACCG
This sequence comes from Urocyon cinereoargenteus, assembly GCA_032313775.1. NCBI lineage: Eukaryota > Metazoa > Chordata > Mammalia > Carnivora > Canidae > Urocyon > Urocyon cinereoargenteus. Next base: position 3,186,632 of record JAVLSZ010000042.1, on the reverse strand, counting down.
TAACCCTAACCCTAACCCTAACCCGAAACCTAACCTAACCCTAACTCTAACCAGAACCCTAACCCTAACCCGAACCCTAATCCTAACCCGAACCCTACCCGAACCCTAACTCTAACCCTAACCCTAACCCTAACCCGAACCCTAACCCTAAACCGAACCCGAAACCTACCCGAACCCTAACTCTAACCCTAACCCTAACCCTAACCCGAACCCTAACCCTAAACCGAACCCGAGCCCGAACCCGAACCCTAACCCTAACCCGAACCCTAACCCTAACGCTAATCCTAACCCGAACCCTAACCCAAAACCGAACCCTAACACGAACCCGAACCCTAACCCTAACCCGAACACGAACCCTAACCCTAACACTAACCCGAACCCTAACCCTAACCCTAACCCTAACCCTAACGCTAACCCTAAACCGAACCCTAACCCAAACCCTAACCCTAAACCTAACCCTAACCCGAACCCTAACCCTAACCCTAACCCTAACCCCTAATCCTAACCCGAACCCTAACCCTAACTCGAACACTAACCCTAACCCTAACCCGAACCCTAACCCTAACCCTAACCCTAACCCGAACCCTAACCCTAACCCAACCCGAACCCTAACTCTAACCCTAACCTTAACACTAACCCGAACCCTAACCCTAAACCGACCCCGAACCCTAACCCGAACCCTAACCCTAAACCTAAACCTAACCCTTACCCGAACCCCAACCCTAACCCTAACCTGAACACTAAACCCTAACCCTAACCCGAACCCGAAACCTAAACCGAACCGGAACCCTAAACTTAACCCGAAACCGAACCCTAACCCTAACCCGAACCCGAACACGAACCCTAACCCTAACCCTAACCCGAACCGTAACCCTAACCCTAACCCTAACCCGATCCCTAACCCTAACCCTAACCCTAACCCTAACCCTAATCCTAACCCTAACCCTAACCCTAACCCTAACCCGCAACCGAACCCGAACCCTAACCCTAATCCTAACACTAACCCCTAACCCAAACCTAACCCTAAACGTAACCCTAACCCTAAAACCTAACCATAACCCTAACCCTAACGCTATCCCTAACCCGAACCCATATCCAAACCCTAACCCTAAACCTAACCCTAACCCGAACCCTAACCCTAACCCTAACCCTAACCCCTAACCCTAACCCGAACCCTAACCCTAACCCGAACCCTAACCCTAACCCGAACCCTAACCCTAACCCTAACCCTAAGCCTACCCGAACCCTAACCCTAAACCTAACCCTAACCCTAACCCGAACACTAACCTTAACCCTAACCCGAACCCTAACCCTAACCCGAACCCTAAACCTACGCTAACCCTAACCCCGAACCCTAACCCTAACCCTAACCCTAACCCTAAACCTAAAACCTAACCCCAACCCTAACCCTAACCCGAACCCTAACCCTAACACTAACCCGAACCCTAACCCTAACCCGAACCCGAGCCCTCCCTCTAAACCTAAACCTAACCCGAACCCTAACCCGAACCCTAACCCGAACCCTAACCTGAACCCTAACCTGAACCCTACCTGAACACTAACCCCTAACCCGAAACCGAACCCGAACCCTAACCCGACCCCAAACCCTAACCCTAACCCGAAACCGAACCC
>JAVLSZ010000042.1:3155000-3180000 GCA_032313775.1 Urocyon cinereoargenteus | reverse complement strand
CGAAACCTAACCCTAACCCGAACCCTAACCCTAACCCTAACCCGAACCCTAACCCTAACCCTAACCCTAACCCTAAACCTAACCCTAACCCGAAACCTAACCCTAACCCGAACCCTAACCCTAACCCTAACCCGAACCCTAACCCTAACCCTAACCCTAACCCTAACCTTAACTCTAACCCGAACCCTAACCCGAACCCTAACCCTAACCCTAACCCAAACCCTTACACAAACTCTAACCCTAACCCTAACCAGAACCCTAACCCTAACCCTTACACGAAACCTAACCCGAACCCTAACCCTAACCCTAACCATAACCCTAACCCGAACCCTAACACTAAGCGTACCCGAACCCTAACCCTAACCCTAAACCGAACACAAACCCTAATTCGAATGCTAACCCTAACCCTAATCCGAACCCTAACACTAATCCTAAACTTAACCCTAACCCGATCCGGAACCCTAACCCTAAACCTAACCCGAACACTAACCCGAACCCTAACCCTAACCCGAACCCTAACCCTAACCCTAACCCGAACCTTAACCCGATCCGTAACCCTAACCCTAACCCTAACCCTCACCCTAACCCTAACCCGAACACTAACCCTAAACCGAAACCTAACCCTAACCCTAACCCAAACCCTAACCCGAACCCTAACCCTAACCCTAACCTAACCCTAATCCGAACCCTAACCCTAACCCTAACCCTAACCCTAACACTAACCCATAACCCTACCCCGAACCCTAAACCTAACCCTAACCCGAAACCTAAACCTAACCCGAACCCTAACCCAAACACTAACCCTAACCCTAACCCTAACCCTAAACCTAACCCGAACCCTAACCCGAACACTAACCCTAACCCTAACCCTAACCCTAACCCAAACCCTAACCCGAACCCTAACCCTAAAACTAACCCGAACCCTAACCCTACCCCTAAACCTAACCCTCACCCGAACCCTAACCCTAACCTTAACCGGAACCCTAACCCTAACCCGAACCCGAACCCGAACCCTAAACTTAACCCTAACACTAACCCGAACCCTAACCCGAACCCTAACCCGAAACCGAATCCTAACCCTAACCTGAACCCGAACCCTAACCTAACCCTAACCCGAACCCTAACCCTAACCCGAACCCTAACCCTAACCCTAACCCTAACCCGAACCCTAACCCTAACCCTAACCCGACCCTTAACCCGAACACTAACACGAACCCTAACCCTAACCCTAACCCTAACCCGAACCTTAATCCTAACCCGAACCCAAACCCTAACACTAACTCGAAACCTAACCCTAACCCGAACCCTTAACCTAACCCGAACCCTAACCCTAACCCTAACCGGAACCCGAACCCGCACCCTAACCCTAACCCTAACCCTAACCCTAACCCTAACCCCTAACCCAAACCCGAACCCTTACCCTAACCCGAACCCTAACCCTAACCCTAACCCTAACGCGAACCCTAACCCTAACCCTAACCCTAACCCTAACCCGAAACCTAAACAGAACCCAAATCCTAAACCTAACCCTAACCCTAACCCTAACCCGAACCCTAACCCTATCCCTAACCCTAACCCTAACCCCTAACCCAAACCCGAACCCGTACCCTAAACCGAACCCGAACCCTAACCCAACCCCGAACCCGAACCCAAACCATAACCCTCACCCTAACCTGAACACTAACCCTAACCCTAACCCTAACCCGAACCCTAACCCTAACCCTAACCCTAACCCTAACCCGAACACTAAACCTAACCTGAACCCTAACCCGAACCCTAACACGAACCCTAACCCTAACCCTAACCCTAACCCTAACCCGAACCCGAACCCTAAACCTAACCCTAACCCGAACCCTAACACTAACCCTAACCCTAATCCTAACCCGATCACTAAACCTAACCCGAACCCTAACCCGAACCCTAACCCGAACCCTAACCCTAACCCTAACCCGAACCCGAACCCGAACCCTAACCCTAACCCTAACCCTAACCCTAACCTGAACCCTAACCCTAAACTTAACTGGAACCATAACCCTAACCCTAACCCGAACCCTAACCCTAACCCTAACCCGAACCCTAACCAGAACCCTAACCCTAACCCTAACCCTAACCCGAACCCTAACCCTAACCCTAAACCGACCCCTAACCCAAACCCTAACACGAACTCTAACCCTAACCCTAACCCTAACTCTAACACGAACCCTAACCCTAACCCTAACCCGAACCCTAACCCTAACCCGAACCCTAACCCTAACCCTAAACCTCACCCTAACACTAACCCGAACCCTAACCCTAACCCTAACCCTAAACCTAACCCTAACCCTAACCCTAACCCGAACCCTAACACTAACCCGATCCCTAACCCTAACCCTAACCGTGACCCTAACACTAAAACCTAACCCTAAACCTAACCCTAACGCTAACCCTAACCCGTACCTTAACCCTAAACCTAACCCTAATCCTAACCCGAACCCTAACCAGAACCCTAACCCTAACCCTAACCCTAACCCAAACCGGAACCCGAACCCTAACCGTAACCCGAACCCTAACCCTAACGCTAAACCTAACCCGAACCCTAACCCAAACCCGAACCCTAACCCGAACCCGAAACCTAACCCTAACCCGAACCCGAACCCTAAACATAACCCGAACCCTAACCCTAACCCTCACCTGAACCCTAACCCTATACCTAACCCGAAACCTAACCGTAACCCGAACCCTAACCCTAACGCTAAACCTCACCCGAACCCTAACCCAAACCGGAACCCTAGCCCGAACCCTAACCCTAACCCTATTCCTAACCAGAACCCTAACCCTAACCCTAACCCTAACCCTAACCCGAACCCTAACCCTAAACCTAACCCTAACCCTAACCCTAAACCGAACCCGAACCCGAACCCTAACCCGAACCCGAGCCCTAACCCGAAACCTAACCCTAACCCTTCCCGAACCCTAACCCTAACCCTAACACTAACCCTAACCCTAACCCGAACCCTAACCCTAAACCTAACCCTAACCCTAACCCTAACCCTAACCCTAAACCTAACCCAAACCCCAACCCTAACCCTAACCCTAAACCTAAGCCTAACCCGAAGCCGAACCCGAACCCTAACTCGAACCCTAACCCTAACCCTAACCCGAACCCGAACCCTAACCCTACCCCGAACCCATACCCAAATCATAACCCTTACCCTAACCCGAACCCTAACCCGAACCCTAACCCTAACCCGAACCCTAACCCGAACCCTAACCCGAACCCTAAACCGAACCATAAGCCGAACCCTAAACCGAACCCTAACCCGAACCCTAACCCTAACCCAAAACCGAACCCTAACCCGAACCCTAACCCTAACCCTAACCCGAACCCTAACCCGAACCCTAACCCTAACCCTAACCCGAACCCTAACCAGAACCCTAACCCTAACCCTAACCCTAACCCAAACCCGAACCCGAACCCTAACCGTAACCCGAACCCTAACCCTAACGCTAAACCTAACCCGAACCCTAACCCAAACCCGAACCCTAACCCGAACCCGAAACCTAACCCTAAACCGAACCCGAACCCTAAACATAACCCGAACCCTAACCCTAACCATCACCTGAACCCTAACCCTATCCCTAACCCGAAACCTAACCGTAACCCGAACCCTAACCCTAACGCTAAACCTCACCCGAACCCTAACCCAAACCCGAACCCTAGCCCGAACCCTAACCCTAACCCTATCCCTAACCCGAACCCTAACCCTAACCCGAACCCTAACCCTAACCCGAATCCTAACCCTAACCCTAACCCGAAACGTAACCCGAACCCTAACCCTAACCCTAACCCGAACCCTAACCCTAAAACCTAACCCTAACCCTAACCCAAACCCGAACCCTAACCCGAACCCTAACCCTAAACCTAACCCTAACCCTAACCCTAACCCTAACCCGAACCCTAACCCTAAACCTAACCCTAACCCTAACCCTAAACCGAACCCGAACCCGAACCCTAACCCGAACCCGAGCCCTAACCCGAAACCTAACCCTAACCCTTCCCGAACCCTAACCCTAACCCTAACACTAACCCTAACCCTAACCCGAACCCTAACCCTAAACCTAACCCTAACCCTAACCCTAACCCTAACCCTAAACCTAACCCGAACCCCAACCCTAACCCTAACCCTAAACCTAAGCCTAACCCGAAGCCGAACCCGAACCCTAACTCGAACCCTAACCCTAACCCTAACCCGAACCCGAACCCTAACCCTACCCCGAACCCATACCCAAATCATAACCCTTACCCTAACCCGAACCCTAACCCGAACCCTAACCCTAACCCGAACCCTAACGTGAACACTAACCCGAACCCTAAACCGAACCATAAGCCGAACCCTAAACCGAACCCTAACCCGAACCCTAACCCTAACCCAAACCCGAACCCTAACCCGAACCCTAACCCTAACCCTAACCCGAACCCTAACCCTAACCCTAACCCGAACCCTAAACTTAACCCTAAACAAAACCCTAACCCTAACCCTAACCATAACCTAACCCGAACCCTAACCCTAACCCGAACCCTAACCCTAACCTAACCCTAACCCTTACCCGAAACCGAACCCTAACCCTAACCCTAAAGCTAACCCTAACCGTAACCCTAACCCTAACCCTAACCCTTACCCGAACCCTAACCCTAACCTGAACCCTAACCCGAACCCTAACCCGAACCATAAGCCGAACCCTAAACCGAACCCTAACCCGAACCCTAACCCTAACCCAAACCCGAACCCTAACCGGAACCCTAACCCTATCCCTAACCCGAACCCTAACCCTAACCCTAACCCAACCCTAACCAGAACCCTAACCCTAACCCTAATCCTAACCCTAACCCGAACCCAAACCCTAACCCTAACCCGAACACTAACCCCTAACCCGAACCCAAACCCGTACCCTAACCCGAACCCGAAACCTAACCCTACCCCGAACCCGATCCCAAATCATAACCCTTACCCTAACCCGAACCCTAACCCTAACCCTAACCCTAACCCGAACCCTAACCCTAACCCTAACCCTAACCCTAACCCGAACACTAACCCTAACCCGAACCCTAACCCGAACCCTAACCCTAACCCTAACCCTAAACCTAACCCTAACCCGAAACCTAACCCTAACCCGAACCCTAACCCTAACCCTAACCCTAACCCGAACCCTAACCCTAACCCTAACCCTAACCCTAACCTTAACTCTAACCCGAACCCTAACCCGAACCCTAACCCTAACCCTAACCCAAACCCTTACACAAACTCTAACCCTAACCCTAACCAGAACCCTAACCCTAACCCTTACACGAAACCTAACCCGAACCCTAACCCTAACCCTAACCATAACCCTAACCCGAACCCTAACCCTAAGCGTACCCGAACCCTAACCCTAACCCTAAACCGAACACAAACCCTAATTCGAATGCTAACCCTAACCCTAATCCGAACCCTAACACTAATCCTAAACTTAACCCTAACCCGATCCGGAACCCTAACCCTAAACCTAACCCGAACACTAACCCGAACCCTAACCCTAACCCGAACCCTAACCCTAACCCTAACCCGAACCTTAACCCGATCCGTAACCCTAACCCTAACCCTAACCCTCACCCTAACCCTAACCCGAACACTAACCCTAAACCGAAACCTAACCCTAACCCTAACCCAAACCCTAACCCGAACCCTAACCCTAACCCTAACCTAACCCTAATCCGAACCCTAACCCTAACCCTAACCCTAACCCTAACACTAACCCATAACCCTACCCCGAACCCTAAACCTAACCCTAACCCGAAACCTAAACCTAACCCGAACCCTAACCCAAACACTAACCCTAACCCTAACCCTAAACCTAACCCGAACCCTAACCCGAACACTAACCCTAACCCTAACCCTAACCCTAACCCAAACCCTAACCCGAACCCTAACCCTAAAACTAACCCGAACCCTAACCCTACCCCTAAACCTAACCCTCACCCGAACCCTAACCCTAACCTTAACCGGAACCCTAACCCTAACCCGAACCCGAACCCGAACCCTAAACTTAACCCTAACACTAACCCGAACCCTAACCCGAACCCTAACCCGAAACCGAATCCTAACCCTAACCTGAACCCGAACCCTAACCTAACCCTAACCCGAACCCTAACCCTAACCCGAACCCTAACCCTAACCCTAACCCTAACCCGAACCCTAACCCTAACCCTAACCCGACCCTTAACCCGAACACTAACACGAACCCTAACCCTAACCCTAACCCTAACCCGAACCTTAATCCTAACCCGAACCCAAACCCTAACACTAACTCGAAACCTAACCCTAACCCGAACCCTTAACCTAACCCGAACCCTAACCCTAACCCTAACCGGAACCCGAACCCGCACCCTAACCTTAACCCTAACCCGAACCCTAAACCGAACCCGAACCCTAACCCTAAACCTAACCCGAAACCTAACACTACCCTAACCCTAACCCGAACCGTAACCCAAACCCGAACCCCAACCCGAACCCTAACCCTAAACCGAAACCGAACCCTAACCCTAACCCTTACCCTAACCCTAACCCTAACACGAACCCTAAACCTAACCCTAACCCGAACCCTAACCCGAACCCTAACCCTAACCCTAACCCGAAACCTAACACTAACCCTAACCCGAACCCTAACCCGAACCCTAACCCTAACCCTAACCCTAACCAGAACCTTAACCCTAACCCGAACCCTAACCCTAACCCTAACCCGAACCCTAACCCTAACCCTAACCCTAACCCGAACCATAACCCTAATCCTAACCCGAAACCTATCCCTAAACCTAACCCCAACCCGAAACCTAACCCTAACCCGAACCCTAACCCTAACCCTAACCCTAACCCGAAACTTAACCCTAACCCTAAAACCTAACCCTAACCCTAAACCTAACCCGAACCCTAACCCTAACCCTAACCCTTACCCGAACCCTAACCCTATCCCGAAACCGAACCCAAATCATAACCCTCACCTTAACCCGAACCCTAACCCTAACCCGAATCCTAACCCTAACCCTAACCCGAACCCTAACCCGAACCCTAACCCTAACCCTAACCCTAACCAGAACCCTAACCCTATCCCGAACCCTAAACCTAACCCTAACCCGAACCCTAACCCTAACCCTAACCCGAACCATAACCCTAATCCTAACCCGAAACCTATCCCTAAACCTAACCCTAACCCGAACCCTAACCCTAACCCTAACCCTAACCATAACCCTCACCTTAACCCGAAAACTAACCCTAACCCTAACCCTAACCCTAACCCTAACCCGAACACTAACCCTAAACCGAACCCTAACCCTAACCCTTACCCTAACCCAAACCCTAACCCGAACCCTAACCCTAACCCTAACCTAACCCTAATCCGAAACCTAACCCTAACCCTAACCCTAACACTAACCCTAACACTAACCCCTAACCCTAACCCGAACCCTAACCCTAACCCTAACCCTAACCCGAATCCGAACCCTAAACCTAACCCGAACCCTAACCCGAACCCTAACCCTAACCCTAACCCTAACCCGAACCCTAATCCGAACCCTAACCCTAACCCTAACCCGAACCCTAAACCTACCCCTAACCCTAACCATAACCCGAACCCTAACCCTAACCTTAACCGGAACACTAACCCTAACCCTAACCCGAACCCGAACCATAAAACTAACCCTAACCCTAACCCGAACCCTAACCCGAACCCGAAACATTACCCTAACCTGAACCCGAACCCTAACACTAACCGTAACCCGAACCCTAACCCTAAACCGAACCCTAACCCTAACCCTAACCCTAAACCGAACCCTAACCCTAACCCTAACCCGACCCCTAACCCGAACCCTAACACGAACCCTAACCCTAACCCTAACCCTAACCCTATCCCGAACCTTAATCCTAACCCGAACCCGAATCCTAACACTAACCCGAACCCTAAACCTAACCCGAACCCTAACCCTAACCCGAACCCTAAACCTAACCCTAACCCGAACCCGAAGCCGAACCCTAACCCTAACCCTAACCCGAAACCTAAACCGAACCCGAACCCTAACCCTAAACCTAACCCGAACCCTAAAACTAACCCTAACCCGAACCCTAACCCTAACCCGAACCCTAAACCTAACCCGAACCCGAACACGAACACTAACCCTAACCCGAACCCTAACCCTAACCCTAACCCGAACCCTAACCCAAACCCGAACCCCAACCGGAACCCTAACCCTAACCCTAACCCGAAACCGAACCCTAAACGTAACTCTTACCCTAACCCCAACCCGAACCCTAAACCTAACCCTAACACGAAACCGAACCCTAAACCGAACCCGAACCCTAACCCTAAACCTAACCCGAACCCTAACACTAAACCTTACCCGAACCCTAAACCTAACCCGAACCCTAAACCTAAACCGATCCCGAACACGAACCCTAACCCTAACCCGAACCCTAACCCTAACCCTAACCCTAACCCGAACCCTAAACCGAACCCTAAACAGAACCCTAACCCTAACCCTAACCCTAACCCTAACCCTACCCCTAACCCGAACGCTAACCCTAATCCTAACCCGAACCCTAACCCCTCACCCGAACCCGAACCCGTACCCTAACCCGAACCCGAACCCTAACCCTACCCTGAACCCGAACCCAAACCATAACCCTCACCCTAACCCTCACCCTAACCCTAACCCTAACCCTAACACTAACCCTAACCCGAACCCTAACCCTAAACCTAACCTTAACCCTAACCCTAACCCTAACCCGAACCCTAACCCGAACCCTAACCCTAACCCTAACCCTAACCCTAACCCTAAACCTAAAACGAACCCTAAACCGAACCCAAACCATAACCCTAACCCTAAACCGAACCCTAAACCTAAACCTAAAACGAACCCGAACCGTAACCCGAACCCTAACCCTAACCCGAACCCTAACCCTAACCCTAACCCGAACACTAACCCTAACCCTAAACCTAACCCGAACCCGAAACCTAACCCTAACCCTAACCCTAAACCTAACCCGAACTCGAAACCTAACCCTAAATCGAACCCTAACCCTAACCCTAACCCTAAATATAACCCCAACCCTAACCCTAACCCTAACCTTAACCCTAACCCGAACCCTAACCCGAACCCTATCCCTAACCCTAACCCTAAAACTAACCCTAACCCAAACCCTAAACCTAATACTAACCCGAACCCGAACCCTAATTCGAGTCCTAACCCTAACCCTATCCCGAACGCTAACCCTAACCCGAACCCGAACCCTAACCCTAACCCTAACCCGAACCCTGACCCGAACCCTAACCCGAACCCTAACCCTAACCCTAACCCTAACCCGAACCCTAACACGAACCCTAACCCGAACCCTAACCCTAAACCTAAAACGAACCCTAACCCGAACCCTAACCCTAACCCTAACCCGAACCCTGACCCGAACCCTAACCCGAACCCTAACCCTAACCCTAAACCTAACCCTAAACCGAACCCGAACCCTAACCCGAATCCTAAACCTAACCCTAATCCAAATCCTAACACTAACCCTAACCTTAACCCTAACCCGAACCGGAACCCTAACCTTAAACCGAACCGTAACCCAACCATAAACCTAAACCTAACCCTAACCCGAACCCTAACCCTAAACCTAACCCGATCTCTAACCCTAACCCTAACCCTAACCCGAACCCTAACCTTAACCCTAAACAAAACCCGAACCCTAACCCTAACCATAACCCTAACCCGAACCCTAACCCCAACCCGAACCCTAACCCTAACCTAACCCTAACCCTTACCCGAAACCGAACCCTAACCCTAACCCTAAAGCTAACCCTAACCCTAACCCTAAACCTTACCCGAACCCTAACCCTAACCCGAACCCTAACCCGAACCCTAACCCAAACCCTAACCCGAACCATAAGCCGAAACCTAAACCGAATCCTAAACCGAACCCTAAACCTAACCCAAACCCGAACCCTAACCGGAACCCTAACCCTAACCCAAACACTAACCCTAACCCTAACCCGAACCCTAACCAGAACCCTAACCCTAACCCTAATCCTAACCCTAACCCGAACCCTAACCCTAACCCTAACCAGAACCCTAACCCCTAACCCGAACACGAACCCGTACCCTAACCCGAACCCGAACCCTAACCCTACCCCGAACCCGAACCCAAATCATAACCCTTACCCTAACCCGAACCCTAACCCTAACCCTAACCCGAACCCTAACCCTAACCCTAACCCTAAACCTAACCCTAACCCGAACACTAACCCTAACCCGAACCCTAACCCGAACCCTAACCCTAACCCTAACCCTAACCCTACCCGAAACCTAACCCTAACCCGAACCCTAACCCTAACCTTAACCCGAACCCTAACCCTAACCCTAACCCTAACCCTAACATTAACTCTAACCCGAACCCTAACCCGAACCCTAACCCTAACCCTAACCCGAACCCTAACACAAACTCTAACCCTAACCCTAACCCGAACCCTAACCCTAACCCTTACACGAACCCTAACCCGAACCCTAACCCTAAACCTAACCATAACCCTAACTCGAACCCTAACCCTAAGCGTACCCGAACCCTAACCCTAACCCTAAACCGAACCCGAACCCTAATTCGAATGCTAACCCTAACCCTAATCCGAACCCTAACACTAACCCTAAACTTAACCCTAACCCGAACCGGAACCCTAACCCTAAACCTAACCCGAACACTAACCCGAACCCTAACCCGAACCCGAACCCTAACCCTAACCCTAACCCTAACCCGAACCTTAACCCGATTCGTAACCCTAACCCTAAACCTAACCCTAACCCTAACCCGAACACTAACCCTAAACCGAAACCTAACCCTAACCCTAAGCCAAACCCTAACCCGAACCCTAACCCTAACCCTAACCTAACCCTAATCCGAAACCTAACCCTAACCCTAACCCTAACCCTAACACTAACCCATAACCCTACCCCGAAAACTAACCCTAACCCTAACCCGAACCTAAACCTAACCCGAACCCTAACCCGAACACTAAGCCTAACCCTAAATCTAACCCTAACCCGAACCCTAACCCGAACCCTAACCCTAAACCTAACCCGAACCCTAACCCTACCCCTAACTCTAACCCTCACCCGAACCCTAACCCTAACCGTAACCGGAACCCTAACCCTAAACCGAACCCGAACCCGAACCCTAAACCTAACCCTAACACTAACCCGAACCCTAACCCGAACCCTAACCCGAAACCGAATCCTAACCCTAACCTGAACCCGAACCCTAACCCTAACCCTAAACCGAACCCTAACCCTAACCCGAACCCTAACCCGTACCCTAACCCTAACCCGTACCCTAACCCTAACCCTAACCCGACCCTTAACCCGAACACTAACACGAACCCTAACCCTAACCCTAATCCGAACCCTGACCCGAACCCTAACCCGAACCCTAACCCGAACCCTAACCCTAACCCTAACCCGAACCCTGACCCGAACCCTAACCCGAACCCTAACCCTAACCCGAACCCTAACCCGAACCCTAACCCGAAACCGAACCCTAACCCTAAACTGAACCCGAACCCTAACCCTAAACTTAAACCGAACCCTAACACTAACCCGAACCCTAACCCTAACCCTAACCCGAACCCTAACCCTAACCCTAACCCGACCCTTAACCCGAACCCTAACACGAACCCTAACCCTAACCCTAACCCTAACCCGAAACTTAATCCTAACCCGAACCCGAACCCTAACACTAACCCGAAACCTAACCGTAACCCGAACCCTAACCCTAACCCTAACCCGAACCCTAACCCTAACCCTAACCCTAACCCGAACCATAACCCTAATCCTAACCCGAACCCTATCCCTAAACCTAAACCTAACCCGAAACCTAACCCTAACCGTAACCCGAACCCTAACCCTAACCCTAACCCGAAACTTAACCCTAACCCTAAACCTAACCCTAACCCTAACCCTAACCCTAACCCTAACCCGAATCCTAACCCTAACCCTAACCCTTACCCGAACCCGAACCCTAACCCGAACCCTAACCCGAACCCTAACCCGAACCCTAACCCGAAACATAACCCTAAACCTAAACCAAACCCTAACCCGAACCCTAACCCTAACCCTAACCCGAACCCTAATCCGAACCCTAACCCTAACCCGAACCCTAACCCTAACCCTAACCCGAACCCTAACCAGAACCCTAACCCTAACCCTAACCCGAACCCTAACACAAATCCTAACCCTAACCCTATTTCGAACCCTAACCCTAACCCTAACACGAACCCTAACCCAAACCCTAACCCTAACCCTAACACGAACCCTAACCCGAACCGTAACCCTAACCCTAATCCGAACCCTGACCCGAACCCTAACCCGAACCCTAACCCTAACCCTAACCCGAACCCTAACACAAATCCTAACCCTAAACCTAACCCGAACCCTAACTCTAACCCTAACACGAACCCTAACCCGAACCCTAACCCTAACCCTAACCATAACCCTAACCCGAACCCTAACCCTAACCCTAACCGAACCCTAACCCTAACCCTAAACCGAACCCGAACCCTAACCCGAATCCTAAACCTAACCCTAATCCAAATCCTAACACTAACCCTAACCTTAACCCTAACCCGAACCGGACCCTAACCCTAAACCGAACCGTAACCCAACCATAACCCTAAACCTAACCCTAACCCGAACCCTAACCCTAACCCTAACCCGAACCCTGACCCGAACCCTAACCCGAACCCTAACCCTAACCCTAACCCGAACCCTAACACAAACTCTAACCCTAACCCTAACCCGAACCCTAACCCTAACCCTTACACGAACCCTAACCCGAACCCTAACCCTAAACCTAACCATAACCCTAACTCGAACCCTAACCCTAAGCGTACCCGAACCCTAACCCTAACCCTAAACCGAACCCGAACCCTAATTCGAATGCTAACCCTAACCCTAATCCGAACCCTAACACTAACCCTAAACTTAACCCTAACCCGAACCGGAACCCTAACCCTAAACCTAACCCGAACACTAACCCGAACCCTAACCCGAACCCGAACCCTAACCCTAACCCTAACCCTAACCCGAACCTTAACCCGATTCGTAACCCTAACCCTATACCTAACCCTAACCCTAACCCGAACACTAACCCTAAACCGAAACCTAACCCTAACCCTAAGCCAAACCCTAACCCGAACCCTAACCCTAACCCTAACCTAACCCTAATCCGAACCCTAACCCTAACCCTAACCCTAACCCTAACCCTAACACTAACCCATAACCCTACCCCGAAAACTAACCCTAACCCTAACCCGAACCTAAACCTAACCCGAAACCTAACCCGAACACTAAGCCTAACCCTAAATCTAACCCTAACCCGAACCCTAACCCGAACCCTAACCCTAAACCTAACCCGAACCCTAACCCTACCCCTAACTCTAACCCTCACCCGAACCCTAACCCTAACCTTAACCGGAACCCTAACCCTAAATCGAACCCGAACCCGAACCCTAAACCTAACCCTAACACTAACCCGAACCCTAACCCGAACCCTAACCCGAAACCGAATCCTAACCCTAACCTGAACCCGAACCCTAACCCTAACCCTAAACCGAACCCTAACCCTAACCCGAACCCTAACCCGTACCCTAACCCTAACCCGTACCCTAACCCTAACCCTAACCCGACCCTTAACCCGAACACTAACACGAACCCTAACCCTAACCCTAACCCTAACCCGAACCTTAATCCTAACCCGAACCCTAACCCTTAACCTAACCCGAACCCTAACCCTAACCCTAACCGGAACCCGAACCCGAACACTAACCCTAAGCCTAACCCGAACCCTAAACCGAACCCGAACCCTAACCCTAAACCTAACCCGAAACCTAACACTACCCTAACCCTAAACCGAACCATAACCCAAACCCGAACCCCAACCCGAAACCTAACCCTAACCCTAACCCGAACCCGAACCCTAACCCTAACCCTTACCCTAACCCTAACCCTAACACGAAACCTAAACCTAACCCTAACCCGAACCCTAACCCGAACCCTAACCCTAACCCTAACCCGAATCCTAACCCTAACCCTAAACCGAACCCTAACCCGAACCCTAACCCTAACCCTAACCAGAACCCTAACCCTAACCCTAACCTAACCCTAATCCGAACCCTAACCCTAACCCTAACACTAACACTAACCCATAACCCTACCCCGAACCCTAACCCTAACCCTAACCCGAACCCTAAACCTAACCCGAACCCTAACCCGAACACTAACCCTAACCCTAACCCTAACCCTAACCCGAACCCTAACCCGAAACTGAACCCTAACCCGAACCCTAACCCGAACCCTAACCCTACCCCTAACCCTAACCCTCACCCGAACCTTAAACCTAACCTTAACCGGAACCCTAACCCTAACCCGAACCCGAACCCGAACCCTAAACCTAACCCTAACTCTAACCCGAACCCTAACCCTAACCCTAACCCTAACACGAACCCTAACCCGAACCGTAACCCTAACCATAACCCGAACCCTGACCCGAACCCTAACCCGAACCCTAACCCTAACCCGAACCCTAACACAAATCCTAACCCTAAACCTAACCCGAACCCTAACTCTAACCCTAACACGAACCCTAACCCGAACCCTAACCCTAAACCTAACCATAACCCTAACCCGAACCCTAACCCTAACCCTAACCGAACCCTAACCCTAACCCTAAACCGAACCCGAACCCTAACCCGAATCCTAAACCTAACCCTAATCCAAATCCTAACACTAACCCTAACCTTAACCCTAACCCGAACCGGACCCTAACCCTAAACCGAACCGTAACCCAAACATAACCCTAAACCTAACCCTAACCCGAACCCTAACCCTAAAACTAACCCGATCTCTAAACCTAACCCTAACCCTAACCCGAACCCTAACCTTAACCCTAAACAAAACCCTAACCCTAACCCTAACCATAACCCTAACCCTAACCCGAACCCTAACCCTAACCCGAACCCTAACCCTAACCTAACCCTAACCCTTACCCGAAAACGAACTCTAACCCTAACCCTAAAGCTAACCCTAACCCTAACCCTAACCCTAACCCTTACATAAACCCTAACCCTAACCCGAACCCTAACCCGAACCCTAACCCGAACCCTAACCCGAACCGTAAGCCGAACCCTAAACCGAATCCTAAACCGAACCCTAACCCTAACCCAAACCCGAACCCTAAACGGAACCCTAACCCTAACCCTAAACCGAACCCTAACCCTAACCCTAACCCGAACCCTAACCAGAACCCTAACCCTAACCCTAATCCTAACCCTAACCCGAAACCTAACCCTAACCCTAACCCGAACCCTAACCCCTAAACCGAACCCGAACCCGTACCCTAACCCGAACCCGAACCCTAACCCTACCCCGAACCCGAACCCAAATCATAACCCTTACCCTAACCCGAAACCTAATCCTAACCCTAACCCGAACCCTAACCCTAACCCTAACCCTAACCCTAACCCTAACCCTAACCCGAACACTAACCCTAACCCGAACCCTAACCCGAACCCTAACCCTAACCCTAACCCTAACACTAACCCTAACCCGAAACCTAACCCTAACCCGAACCCTAACCCTAACCCTAACCCGAACCCTAACCGTAACCCTAACCCTACTCCTAACCTTAACTCTAACCCGAACCCTAACCCGAACCCTAACCCTAACCCTAACCCGAACGCTAACACAAACTCTAACCCTAACCCTAACCCGAACCCTAAACCTAACCCTTACACGAACCCTAACCCGAACCCTAACCCGAACCCTAACCATAACCCTAACCCGAACCCTAACCCTAAGCGTACCCGAACCCTAACCCTAACCCTATACCGAACCCGAACCCTAATTCGAATGCTAACCCTAACCCTAATCCGAACCCTAACACTAACCCTAAACTTAACCCTAACCCGAACCGGAACCCTAACCCTAAACCTAACCCGAACACTAACCCGAACCCTAACCCTAACCCGAACCCTAACCCTAACCCTAACCCTAACCCGAACCTTAACCCGATCCATAACCCTAAGCCTAACCCTAAACCTAACCCTAACCCGAACACTAACCCTAAACCGAAACCTAACCCTAACCCTAACCCAAACCCTAACACGAACCCTAACCCTAACCCTAACCTAACCCTAATCCGAACCCTAACCCTAACCCTAATCCTAACCCGAACCTAACCCTACCCCTAACCCTAACCATAACCCGAACCCTAACCCTAACCTTAACCGGAACACTAACCCTAACCCTAACCCGAACCCGAACCATAAAACTAACCCGAACCCGTACCCTAACCCGAACCCTAACCCGAACCCTAACCCTACCCCGAACCCGAACCCAAATCATAACCCTTACCCTAACCCGAAACCTAACCCTAACCCTAACCCGAACCCTAACCCTAACCCTAACCCTAACCCTAACCCTAACCCGAACACTAACCCTAACCCGAACCCTAACCCGAACCCTAACCCTAACCCTAACCCTAACCCTAACCCGAACCCTAACCCGAACCCTAACCCTAAACCTAACCCGAACCCTAACCCTACCCCTAACCCTAACCCTCACCCGAACCCTAAATCTAACCTTAACCGGAACCCTAACCCTAACCCGAACCCGAACCCGAACCCTAAACCTAACCCTAACACTAACCCGAACCCTAACCCGAACCCTAACCCGAAACCGAATCCTAACCCTAACCTGAACCCGAACCCTAACCCTAACCCTAACCCGAAACCTAACCCTATCCCGAACCCTAACCCTAACCCTAACCCTAACCCGAACCCTAACGCTAACCCTAACCCGACCCTTAACCCGAACACTAACACGAAACCTAACCCTAACCCTATCCCTAACCCGAACCTTAATCCTAACCAAAACCCGAACCCTAACACTAACTCGAAACCTAACCCTAACCCGAACCCTAACC
Organism: Urocyon cinereoargenteus; assembly: GCA_032313775.1. Taxonomy (NCBI): domain Eukaryota; kingdom Metazoa; phylum Chordata; class Mammalia; order Carnivora; family Canidae; genus Urocyon; species Urocyon cinereoargenteus. The sequence goes on along the minus strand of JAVLSZ010000042.1, from coordinate 3,162,973 downwards.
CTAAACCTAACCCTAACCATAACCCTCACCTTAACCCGAAACCTAACCCTAACCCTAACCCTAAACCTAACCCTAACCCGAACACTAACCCTAAACCGAACCCTAACCCTAACCCTAACCCAAACCCTAACCCGAACCCTAACCCTAACCCTAACCTAACTCTAATCCGAAACCTAACGCTAACCCTAACACTAACACTAACCCTAACACTAACCCCTAACCCTAACCCGAACCCTAACCCTAACCCTAACCCGAATCCGAACCCTAAACCTAACCCGAACCCTAACCCGAACCCTAACCCTAACCCTAACCCGAACCCTAATCCGAACCCTAACCCTAACCCTAACCCGAACCTAACCCTACCCCTAACCCTAACCATAACCCGAACCCTAACCCTAACCTTAACCGGAACACTAACCCTAACCCTAACCCGAACCCGAACCATAAAACTAACCTTAACCCTAACCCGAACCCTAACCCGAACCCTAACCCGAAACCGAAACATTACCCTAACCTGAACCTGAACCTTAACCCTAACCGTAACCCGAACCCTAACCCTAAACCGAACCCTAAACCTAACCCTAACCCTAACCCGAACCCTAACCCTAACCCTAACCCGAACCCTAACCCTAACCCTAACCCTAACCCGAACCCTAAACAGAACCCTAACCCTAACCCTAACCCTAACCCTTACCCGAACGCTAACCCTAATCCTAACCCGAACCCTAACCCCTCACCCGAACCCGAACCCGTACCCTAACCCGAACCCGAACGCTAACCCTACCCCGAACCGGAAACCAAACCATAACCCTCACCCTAACCCTCACCCTAACCCTAACCCTAACCCTAACCCTAACACTAACCCTAACCCGAACCCTAACCCTAAACTTAACCCTAACCTTAACCCTAACCCGAACCCTAACCCGAACCCTAACCCTAACCCTAACCCTAACCCTAATCCTAAACCTAAAACGAACCCTAACCCGTACCCAAACCATAACCCTAACCCTAAACCGAACCCTAAACCTAAACCTAAAACGAACCCGAACCGTAACCCGAACCCTAAACCTAACCCGAACCCTAACCCTAACCGTAACCCGAACCCTAACCCTAACCCTAACCCTAACCCTAACCCGAACCCTAACCCTAAACCTAACCCTAACCCTAACCCTAACCCTAACACTAACCCGAACCCGAACCCTAACCCTAATCCTAACCCTAACCCTAACACCTAACCCGACCCCAACCCTAACCCTAACCTGAACCCTAACCCTAACCCTAACCCGAACCTTAACCCTAACCCGAACACTAAACCTAACCCTAAACCTAACCCGAACCCGAACCCTAACCCTAACCCTAACCCTAAACCTAACCCGAACCCGAACCCTAACCCTAACTCGAACCCTAACCCTAACCCTAACCGTAAATATAACCCCAACCCTAACCCTAACCCTAACCCTAACCCTAACCCTAACCCTAACCTTAACCCTAACCCGAACCCTAACCCGAACCCTATCCCTAACCCTAACCCTAAAACTAACCCTAACCCGAACCCTAAACCTAATACTAACCCGAACTCGAACCCTAATTCGAGTCCTAACACTAACCCTATCCCGAACCCTAACCCTAACCCGAACCCGAACCCTAACCCTAACCCGAACCCTAACCCGAACCCTAACCCGAACCCTAAACCGAAACCTAACCCTAACCCTAACCCGAACCTGAAACCTAACTGGAACCCTAAACCTAACCCGAACCCGAAACCTAACCCTAACCCTAACCCTAACCCTAACCAGAACCATAACCCTAACCCTAACACGAACCCTATCCCTAACCCTAACCCTAACCCGAACCCGAGCCCTAACCCTAACCCGAACCCTAACCCTAACCCGAACCCGAACCCGAACCCTAACCCTAACCCTAACCCTAACCAGAACCATAACCCTAACCCTAACACGAACCCTATCCCTAACCCTAACCCTAACCCGAACCCGAGCCCTAACCCTAACCCGAACCCGAACCCAAAACCAAACCGAAACCTAAACCTAACCCTAACCCTAACCTTAACACGAACCCTAACCCGAACCCTAACCCTAACCCTAACCTTAACACGAACCCGAACCCGAACCCTAAACCTAACCCTAAACCGAACCCGAACCATAACCCGAACCCGAAACCTAACCCGAACCCTAAACCTAACCCGAACCCTAACCCTAACCCTAACCGGAAACCTATCTCTAACCCTAACCCTAACTCGAACCCTATACCATAACCTAACCCTAACCCTAAACCTAACCCGAACCCTAACCCGAACTCTAACCCGACCCTAACCCTCACCGCTAACCCTAACCCTAACCCGAACCCGAAACCTAACCAGAACCCTAACCCTAACCCTAAACCGAACCCTAACCCAACCATAACCCTAAATCTAACCCTAAACCGAACCCTAACCCTAAACCTAACCCGATCTCTAACCCTAACCCTAACCCTAACCCGAACCCTAACCTTAACCCTAAACAAAACCCTAACCCTAACACTAACCATAACCCTAACCCGAACCCTAACCCTAACCCGAACCCTAACCCTAACCTAATCCTAACCCTTACCCGAAGGCGAACCCTAACCCTAAACCTAACTCTAACCCTAACCCTAACCCTAAACCTAACCCTAACCCTTACCCGAACCCTAACCCTAACCCGAACCCTAACCCGAACCCTAACCCGAACCCTAACCCGAACCATAAGCCGAACCCTAAACCGAACCCTAACCCGAACCCTAACCCAAACCCAAACCCGAACCCTAACCCGAACCCTAACCCTAACACTAACCCGAACCCTAACCCTAACCCTAACGCTAACCTTAACACGAACCCGAACCCGAACCCTAACCCTAACCCTAAACCGAACCCGAACCATAACCCGAACCCGAAACCTAACCCGAACCCTAAACCTAACCCGAACCCTAACCCTAACCCTAACCGGAAACCTAACTCTAACCCTAACCCTAACTCGAACCCTAAACCATAACCTAACCCTAACCCTAAACCTAACCCGAACCCTAACCCGAACTCTAACCCGACCCTAACCCTCACCGCTAACCCTAACCCTAACCCGAACCCGAAACCTAACCAAAACCCTAACCCTAACCCTAAACCGAACCCTAACCCAACCATAACCCTAAACCTAACCCTAAACCGAACCCTAACCCTAAACCTAACCCGATCTCTAACCCTAACCCTAACCCTAACCCGAACCCTAACCTTAACCCTAAACAAAACCCTAACCCTAACCCTAACCATAACCCTAACCCGAACCCTAACCCTAACCCGAACCCTAACCCTAACCTAATCCTAACCCTTACCCGAAGGCGAGCCCTAACCCTAAACCTAACTCTAACCCTAACCCTAACCCTAAACCTAACCCTAACCCTTACCCGAACCCTAACCCTAACCCGAACCCTAACCCGAACCCTAACCCGAACCCTAACCCGAACCATAAGCCGAACCCTAAACCGAACCGTAACCCGAACCCTAACCCAAACCCAAACCCGAACCCTAACCCGAACCCTAACCCTAACACTAACCCGAATCCTAACCCTAACCCTAACCCGAACCCTAACCAGAACCTTAACCCTAACCCTAACCCTAACCCTAACCCGAACCCTAACCCGAACCCAAACCCCTAACCCGAACCCGAACCCGTACCCTAACCCGAACCCGAACCCTAACCCTACCCCGAACCCGAACCCAAATCATAACCCTTACCCAAACCCGAACCCTAACCCTAAACCTAACCCTAAACCGAACACTAACCCTAACCCGAACCCTAACCCGAACCCTAACCCTAACCCTAACCCTAACCCGAAACCTAACCCTAACCCGAACCCTAACCCTAACCCTAACCCGAACCCTAACACAAACTCTAACCCTAACCCTAACTCTAACCCTAACCCTAACCCTTACACGAACCCTAAACCGAACCCTAACCCTAACCCTAACCATAACACTAACCCGAACCCTAACCCTAAGTGTACACGAACCCTAACCCTAACCCTAAACCGAACCCGAACCCTAACCCTAACTCGAACCCTAACCCTAACCCTAACCGTAAATATAACCCCAACCCTAACCCTAACCCTAACCCTAACCCTAACCCTAACCCTAACCTTAACCCTAACCCGAACCCTAACCCGAACCCTATCCCTAACCCTAACCCTAAAACTAACCCTAACCCGAACCCTAAACCTAATACTAACCCGAACTCGAACCCTAATTCGAGTACTAACACTAACCCTATCCCGAACCCTAAACCTAACCCGAACCCGAACCCTAACCCTAACCCGAACCCTAACCCGAACCCTAACCCGAACCCTAAACCGAAACCTAACCCTAAACCTAACCCGAACCTGAAACCTAACCGGACCCTAAACCTAACCCGAACCCGAAACCTAACCCTAACCCTAACCCTAACCCTAACCAGAACCATAACCCTAACCCTAACACGAACCCTATCCCTAACCCTAACCCTAACCCGAACCCGAGCCCTAACCCTAACCCGAACCCTAACCCTAACCCGAACCCGAACCCGAACCCTAACCCTAACCCTAACCAGAACCATAACCCTAACCCTAACACGAACCCTATCCCTAACCCTAACCCTAACCCGAACCCGAGCCCTAACCCTAACCCGAAACTGAACCCAAAACCAAACCGAAACCTAAACCTAACCCTAACCCTAACCTTAACACGAACCCTAACCCGAACCCTAACCCTAACCCTAACCTTAACACGAACCCGAACCCGAACCCTAACCCTAACCCTAAACCGAACCCGAACAATAACCCGAACCCGAAACCTAACCCGAACCCTAAACCTAACCCGAACCCTAACCCTAACCCTAACCGGAAACCTATCTCTAACCCTAACCCTAACTCGAACCCTATACCATAACCTAACCCTAACCCTAAACCTAACCCGAACCCTAACCCGAACTCTAACCCGACCCTAACCCTCACCGCTAACCCTAACCCTAACCCGAACCCGAAAGCTAACCACAACCCTAACCCTAACCCTAAACCGAACCCTAACCCAACCATAACCCTAAATCTAACCCTAAACCGAACCCTAACCCTAAACCTAACCCGATCTCTAACCCTAACCCTAACCCTAACCCGAACCCTAACCTTAACCCTAAACAAAACCCTAACCCTAACCCTAACCATAACCCTAACCCGAACCCTAACCCAAACCCAAACCCGAACCCTAACCCGAACCCTAACCCTAACACTAACCCGAACCCTAACCCTAACCCTAACCCGAACCCTAACCCGAACCCTAACCCGAACCCTAACCCGAACCATAAGCCGAACCCTAAACCGAACCCTAACCCGAACCCTAACCCAAACCCAAACCCGAACCCTAACCCGAACCCTAATCCTAACACTAACCCGAACGCTAAACCTAACCCTAACGCTAACCTTAACACGAACCCGAACCCGAACCCTAACCCTAACCCTAAACCGAACCCGAACCATAACCCGAACCCGAAACCTAACCCGAACCCTAAACCTAACCCAAACCCTAACCCTAACCCTAACCGGAAACCTAACTCTAACCCTAACCCTAACTCGAACCCTAAACCATAACCTAACCCTAACCCTAAACCTAACCCGAACCCTAACCCGAACTCTAACCCGACCCTAACCCTCACCGCTAACCCTAACCCTAACCCTAACCCGAAACCTAACCAAAACCCTAACCCTAACCCTAAACCGAACCCTAACCCAACCATAACCCTAAACCTAACCCTAAACCGAACCCTAACCCTAAACCTAACCCGATCTCTAACCCTAACCCTAACCCTAACCCGAACCCTAATCTTAACCCTAAACAAAACCCTAACCCTAACCCTAACCATAACCCTAACCCGAACCCTAACCCTAACCCGAACCCTAACCCTAACCTAATCCTAACCCTTACCCGAAGGCGAGCCCTAACCCTAAACCTAACTCTAACCCTAACCCTAACCCTAAACCTAACCCTAACCCTTACCCGAACCCTAACCCTAACCCGAACCCTAACCCGAACCCTAACCCGAAACCTAACCCGAACCATAAGCCGAACCCTAAACCGAACCGTAACCCGAACCCTAACCCAAACCCAAACCCGAACCCTAACCCGAACCCTAACCCTAACACTAACCCGAAACCTAACCCTAACCCTAACCCGAACCCTAACCAGAACCTTAACCCTAACCCTAACCCTAACCCTAACCCGAACCCTAACCCGAACACAAACCCCTAACCCGAACCCGAACCCGTACCCTAACCCGAACCCGAACCCTAACCCTACCCCGAACCCGAACCCAAATCATAACCCTTACCCTAACCCGAACCCTAACCCTAAACCTAACCCTAAACCGAACACTAACCCTAACCCGAACCCTAACCCGAACCCTAACCCTAACCCTAACCCTAACCCGAAACCTAACCCTAATCCGAACCCTAACCCTAACCCTAACCCGAACCCTAACCCTAACCCTAACCCTAACCCTAACTTTAACTCTAACCCGAACCCTAAACCGAACCCTAACCCTAACCCTACCCGAACCCTAACAGAAACTCTAACCCTAACCCTAACTCTAACCCTAACCCTAACCCTTACACGAACCCTAACCCGAACCCTAACCCTAACCCTAACCATAACACTAACCCGAACCCTAACCCTAAGTGTACACGAACCCTAACCCTAACCCTAAACCGAACCCGAACCCTAACCCGAATCCTAACCCTAACCCTAATCCGAACCCTAACACTAACCCTAACCTTAACCCTAACCCGAACCAGAACCCTAACCCTAAACCTAACCCGAACCCTAACCCTAACCCTAACCCTAACCCGAAACCTAACCCTAACCCTAACCCTAACCCAAACCTTAACCCGAACCGTAACCCTAACCCTAACCCTAAACCTAACCCTAACCCGAAACCTAACCCTAACCCTAACCCTAACCCTAACCTAACCCTAATCTGAACCCTAACCCTAACCCTAACACTAACCCATAACCCTACCCCGAACCCTAACCCTAACCCTAACCCGAACCCTAAACCTAACCCGAACCCTAACCCGAACACTAACCCTAACCCTAACCCTAACCCTAACCCGAACCCTAACCCTAACCCTAACCCTTACCCGAACCCTAACCCGAACCCTAACCCGAACCCTAACCCGAACCCTAACCCGAACCATAACCCTAACCCTAAACCGAACCCTAACCCGAACCCTAACCCGAACCCTAACCCTAACCCTAACCCGAACCCTAACCCTAACCCTAACCCTAAACCTAACCCTAACCCGAACCCTAACCCTAACCCTAACCCTAACCCTAACCCGAACACTAACCCTAACCCGAACCCTAACCCGAACCCTAACCCTAACCCTAACCCTAACCCTAACCCGAAACCTAACCCTAACCCGAACCCTAACCCTAACCCGAACCCTAACTCTGACCCTAACCCTAACCCTAACCTTAACTCTAACCCGAACCCTAACCCGAACCCTAACCCTAACCCTAACCCGAACCATAACACAAACTCTAACCCTAACCCTAACCCGAACCCTAACCCTAACCCTTACACGAACACTAACCTGAACCCTAACCCTAACCCTAACCATAACCCTAACCCGAACCCTAACCCTAAGCGTACCCGAACCCTAACCCTAACCCTAATCCGAACCCGAACCCTAATTCGAATGCTAACCCTAACCCTAATCCGAACAATAACACTAACCCTAAACTTAACCCTAACCCGAACCGGAACCCTAAACCTAAACCTAACCCGAACACTAACCCGAACCCTAACCCTAACCTGAACCCTAACCCTAACCCTAACCCTAACCCTAACCCGAACCTTAACCCGATCAGTAACCCTAACCCTAAACCTAACCCTAACCCTAACCCGAACACTAACCCTAAA
>JAVLSZ010000042.1:3137500-3150000 GCA_032313775.1 Urocyon cinereoargenteus | reverse complement strand
TAACCCTACCGTAACCCGAACCCTAACCCGAACCCTATCCCGAACCCCAACCCTAACCCTAACCCGAACCCGAAACCTAAACCTAACCCTAACCCGAACCCGAACCCTAACACCTAACCCTAACCCGAACCCGTACCCTAAACCTAACCCTAATCCTAACCCGAACCCTAACCAAAACCCGAACCCTAACCCTAACCCTAACCCGAACCCTAACCCTAACATGAACCCTAACCCTAACCCTAACCCTAACCCGAACCGTAACCCTAACCCCTAACCCGAACCCTAACACTAACCCGAAACCTAACCCTAACCCGAACCCTAACCCTAACCCTAACCCGAAACCTAACCCTAACCCGAACCCTAACCCTAACCCTAACCCTAACCCGAACCCTAACCTGAACCCTAGCCCGAACCCTAACCCTAACCCTAACCCAAACCCTAACCCGAACCCTACCCCTAACCCTAACCCTAACCCAAACCATAACCCGAACCCTAACCCTAACCCAAACCCTAACCCGAACCCTAACCCTAACCCTAACCCGAACCCGAACCCGAAACCTAACCCGAACCCTAACCCGAACCCTAACCCGAACCGTAACCCGAACCCTAAACCTAACCCTATTCCAAAACCTAACCCGAACCCTAAGCCTAACACGAACCCGAACACTAACCCTAACACCAACCCTAACCCGAACCCTAACCCGAACCCTAACCCGAACCCTAAACCTAACCCGAAACCTAACCCGAACCCTAACCCAATCCCAAACCCGAACCCTAACCCTAACCCTAAACCGTACGCTAACCCTAACCCTAACCCTAACCCTAACCCGAACCCTAACCCTAACCCTAACCCGAACCCTAACCCTAACCATAACCCTAACCCGAACCCTAACCCTAACCCCTAACCCTAACCCTAACCCTAACCCGAACCCGAACCCTAACCCTAAACCTAGCCCCTAACCCGAACCCTACCCTAACCCGAACCCTAACCCTAACCCGAAATCTAACCCTAAACCTAACCCGAACCCGAACCCGAACCCTAACCCTAACCCTAACCCGAAGCCTAAACCTAACCCGAACCCTAACCCTAACCCTAACCCGAACCCTAACCCTAACCCTAACCCGAAACCTAACCCTAACCCGAACCCTAACCCTAACCCGAACCCGAACCCTAACCCTAACCCGAACCCTAACCCTACCCTAACCCGAACCCTAACCCGAACCCGAACCCTAACCCGAACCCGAACCCTAACCCTAACCCTAAACCGAACCCTAACCCTAACCCTAACCCGAACCCTAACCCTAACCCGAACCCTAACCCTAACCCTAACCCGAAACCTAAACCTAACCCGAACCCGAACCCTAACCCTAACCCGAACCCTAACCCTAAACCTAACCCGAATCCTAACCCTAACCCTAACCCTAACCCGAACCCTAACCCGAACACTAACCCTAATCCTAACGCTAAACCAAACCCTAACCCTAACTCTAACCCGAACCCTAACCCTAAACCTAACCCGGACCCTAACCCTAACCCTAACCAAAACCCTAACCCGAACCCTAACCCTAAACCTAACCCGAACCCTAAACCTAACACTAACCCGAACCCTAACCCTAACCCGAACCCTAACCCTAACACTAACCCTAACCCGAACCCTAACCCTAACCCGAACCCTAACCCTAAACCTAACCCGAACCCTAACACTAACCCGAAACCTAACCCTAAACCTAACCCGAACCCTGAGCCTAACCCGAACCCGAACCCTAACCCTAAACCTAACCAGAACACTAACCCTAACCCTAAACAGAACCCTAACCCGAAGCCTAACCCTAACCCTAACTTGAACACTAACCCCTAACCCTAACCCGAACCCGAACCCTAACCCGAACCCTAACCCTAACCCTAACACGAACCCTAACCCTAACCTTAACTCTAACCCTAAACCTAACCCTCACCCGAACCCTAACCCTAACCCGAATCCTAAACTGATCCCTAACCCGAACCCTAAGCCTAACCCTAAACCTAACCCTAATCCGAACCCTCACCCTAACCCGAACCCTAACCCTAACCCTAACCCTACCCGAACCCTAACCCGAACCCTAAGCTAACCCTAACCCGAACCCTAACCCGAACCCTAACCCTAACCTTAACTGGAACCATAACCCTAACCCTAACCCCAACCCTAACCCGAACCCTAACCCTAACCCTAACCCTAACCCTAACCCGAACCCTAACCCTAACCCTAACCCTAACCCGAACCCGAACCCTAACCTGAACCCTAACCCTAACCCTAATCCGAACCCTAACCCTAACCCTAACCCTAACCCTAACCCGAACCCGAAACCTAACCCTAAACCGAAACCTAACCCTAACCCTAACCCTAACCCGAACCCAAACCTAAACCTAAGCCTAACCCGAACCTTAACCTGAACCCTAACCCTAACCCTAACCCAAACCCTAACCCTAACCCTAACCCTAACCCTAACCCGAACCCTAACCCTAACCCTAACCGAACCCTAATCCGAACCCTAACCTTAACCCTAACCCTAACCCTAACCCTAACACTAACCCCTAACCCTCACCCGAAACCTAACCCTAACCCTAACCCGAACCCGAACCCTAACCCCTAACCCTAACCCGAACCCGAACCCTAAACCTAACCCTAACCTTAACCCTAACCCAAACCCGAACCCAAACCCTAACCCTAACCCTAACCCGAACCCTAACCCTAACCCGAACCCTAACCCTAACATGAACCCTAACCCTAACCCTAACCCTAACCCGAACCCTAACACTAACCCCTAACCCGAACCCTAACCCTAACCCGAAACCTAACCCTAACCCGAACCCTAACCCTAACCCTAAACCGAACCCTAACCCTAACCCGAACCCTCACCCTAACCCTAACCCTAACCCGAACCCTACCCCGAACCCTAACCCGAACCCTAAACCTAAAGCTAAACCGAACCCTAACCCGAACCCTACCCCTAACCCTAACCCTAACCTTAACCCTAACCCCAACCCTAACCCTAACCCTAACCCGAAACCGAACACTAACCCTAACCCTAACCCTAACCCGAACCGTAACCCTAACCCTAAACCTAACCCGAACCCTAACCCCAACCTTAACCAGAACCCTAACACTAACCCTAACCCGAACCCGAACCATAACCCCTTACCCGAATCCTAACCCTATCCCGAAACCTAACCCCTTACCCGAATCCTAACCCTAACCCGAAACCTAACCCGAAACCTAACCGTAACCCGAACCCTAACCCTAACCCTAACCCGAACCCTAAACCTAACCCTAACCCTAACCCGAACCCGAACCCTAACCCTAACCCTAACCCGAACCCTAACCTGAACCCTAACCCTAACCCTAACACTAACCCCTAACCCTAACCCGAAACCTAAACCTAACCCTAACCCGAACCCTAACCCTAACCCTAACCCTAACCCTAACCCTAAACTGAACCCTAACCCTAACCGGAACCCTAACCCTAACCCTAACCCTAACCCGAACCCTAACCCGAACACTAAACCTAACCCTAACCCGAACCCTAACCCTAACCCTAACCCTAACCCGAACCCTAACCCTAACCTTAACCGGAACCCTAACACTAAGCCTAACCCGAACCCGAACCATAACACCTTACCCGAATCCTAACCCTAACCCGAACCCTAACCCGAACCCTAACCCTAACCCTAACCCGAACCCTAACCCGAACCCTAAACCTAACCCGATCGCGAACCCTACCCCTAACCCGAACCCGAACCCGAACCCTAACCCTAACCCTAACCCGAACCCTAACCCTAACCCGAACTCTAACCCTAACCCTAACCCTAACCCGAACCCTAAACCAAACCCTAACCCGACCCCTAACCGAACCCTAACGCGAACCCTAAACCTAACCCTAAACCTAACCCTAACCCTAACCCTACCCCGAACCCGAAACCTAACACGAACCCGAACCCTAACCCTAACCCTAACCCTAACCCGAACCCTAACCCTAACCCTAACCCTAACCCGAACCTTAACCTGAACCCTAACCCTAACCCTAACCCGAACCCTATCCCTAACCCTTACCCTAACACTAACCCTAACCCGAACCCTAACCCTAACCCTAACCGAACCCTAATCCGAAACCTAACCCTAACCCTAACCCTAACCCTAACCCTAACCCCTAACCCTAACCCGAAACCTAACCATAACCCTAACCCGATCCCGAACCCTAACACCTAACCCTAACCCGAACCCGAACCCTAAACCTAACCCTAACCCTAACCCTAACCCGAACCGTAACCCTAACCCGACCCCAAATCCTAACCCTAACCCGAACCCTAAGCCTAACATGAACCCTAACCCTAACCCTAACCCTAACCCGAACCGTAACCCTAACCCCTAACCCGAACCCTAACCCTAACCCGAACCCTAACCCTAACCCGAACCCTAACCCTAACACTAACCCTAATCCTAACCCTAACCCTAACCGGAACCCTAAACCTAACCCGAACCCTAACCCTAACCGTAACCCGAACCCTAACCCTAACCCTAACCCTAAACCTAACCCGAACCCTAACCCTAAACCTAACCCGAACCCTAAACCAAACCTAACCCGAACCCTAACCCTAACCCGAACGCTAACCCTAACACTAACCCTAACCCGAACCCTAACCCTAACCCGAACCCTAACCCTAACCCTAACCCGAACCAGAACCCTAACCCGAACCCGAACCCTAACCCTAAACCTAACCAGAACACTAACCCTAACCCTAAACCGAACACTAACCCGAACCCTAACCCGAACCCGAACCCGAACCCTAACCCTAACCCTGACCCGAACCCTAAACCTAATCTAACCCTAACCCTAACCCGAACCCTAACCCTAACCCTAACCCTAACCCTAACCCTAACCCGAATCCTAACTCTAACCCGAACCCTAACCCGAACCCTAACCCGAACCCTAACCCTAACACTAACACTAACCCTAACCCTAACCCGAACCCTAACCCTAACCCAAAACCTAACGCTAACCCTAACCCTAAACCTAACCCGAACCCTAACCCGAAATCTAACGCGAACCCTAACCCTAAACCTAACCCGAACCCTAACCCTAAACCTAACCCGAACCCTAACCCGAACCCTAACCCGAACCCCAACCCTAACCCTAACCCTAACCTGAACCCTAACCCTAACCCTAACCCGAACCCTAACCCTAACCCTAACCCTAACCCTAACCCGAACCCTAACCCTAACCCTAAACCTAACCCTAACCCTAATCCGAAACCTAACGCTAACCCGAACCCTAACCCTAACCCTAACCCTAACAACTAACCCTAACCCTAACCCTAACTCTAACCCTAAAACCTTACCCTAACCCTAACCCTAACCCTAACCCTAACCCGAACCCTAACCCTAACCCTAACCCGAACCCTAACCCTAACCCTAACCCTAACAACTAACCCTAACCCTAACCCTAACTCTAACCCTAAAACCTTACCCTAACCCTAACCCTAACCCTAAACCTAACCCAACACGAACCCGAACCCTAACCCGAACCCGAACCCTAACCCTAACCCTAACTCTAACCCAAACCCTAACCCGAACCCTAACTCGAAACCTAACCCTAACCCGAACCCTAACCCGAACCCGAAATTTAACCCTAACCCTAACCTGAACCCGAACCCTAACCCTAACCCGAACCCTAACCCTAACACGAACCCTAACCCTAACCCTAACCCCGAACCCGAACCCTAACCCTAACCCTAACCGTAACCCGAACCCTAACCCGAACCCTATCCCGAACCCCAACCCTAACCCTAACCCGAACCCGAAACCTAAACCTAACCCTAACCCGACCCGAACCCTAACACCTAACACTAACCCGAACCCGTACCCTAAACCTAACCCTAATCCTAACCCGAACCCTAACCAAAACCCGAACCCTAACCCTAACCCTAACCCGAACCCTAACCCTAACATGAACCCTAACCCTAACCCTAACCCTAACCCGAACCGTAACCCTAACCCCTAACCCGAACCCTAACACTAACCCGAAACCTAACCCTAACCCGAACCCTAACCCTAACCCTAACCCTAACCCGAAACCTAACCCTAACCCGAACCCTAACCCTAACCCTAACCCTAACCCGAACCCTAACCTGAACCCTAGCCCGAACCCTAACCCTAACCCTAACCCAAACCCTAACCCGAACCCTACCCCTAACCCTAACCCTAAACCAAACCATAACCCGAACCCTAACCCAAACCCTAACCCGAACCCTAACCCTAACCCTAACCCGAACCCGAACCCGAACCCTAACCCGAACCCTAACCCGAACCCTAACCCGAACCGTAACCCGAACCCTAAACCTAACCCTATTCCAAAACCTAAACCGAACCCTAAGCCTAACACGAACCCGAACACTAACCCTAACCCCAACCATAACCCGAACCCTAACCCGAACCCTAACCCGAACCCTGAACCTAACCCGAAACCTAACCCGAACCCTAACCCAATCCCAAACCCGAACCCTAACCCTAACCCTAAACCGTACGCTAACCGTAACCCTAACCCTAACCCTAACCCGAACCCTAACCCTAACCCTAACCCGAACCCTAACCCTAACCATAACCCTAACCCGAACCCTAACCCTAACCCCTAACCCTAACCCTAACCCTAACCCGAACCCGAACCCTAACCCTAAACCTAGCCCCTAACCCGAACCCTACCCTAACCCGAACCCTAACCCTAACCCGAAATCTAACCCTAAACCTAACCCGAACCCGAACCCGAACCCTAACCCTAACCCTAACCCGAAGCCTAAACCTAACCCGAACCCTAACCCTAACCCTAACCCGAACCCTAACCCTAACCCTAACCCGAACCCTAACCCTAACCCGAACCCTAACCCTAACCCGAACCCGAACCCTAACCCTAACCCGAACCCTAACCCTACCCTAACCCGAACCCTAACCCGAACCCGAACCCTAACCCGAACCCGAACCCTAACCCTAACCCTAAACCGAACCCTAACCCTAACCCTAACCCGAACCCTAACCCTAACCCGAACCCTAACCCTAACCCTAACCCGAAACCTAAACCTAACCCGAACCCGAACCCTAACCCTAACCCGAACCCTAACCCTAAACCTAACACGAATCCTAACTCTAACCCTAACCCGAACCCTAACCCGAACACTAAACCTAATCCTAACGCTAAACCAAACCCTAACCCTAACTCTAACCCGAACCCTAACCCTAAACCTAACCCGGACCCAAACCCTAACCCTAACCAAAACCCTAACCCGAACCCTAACCCTAAACCTAACCCGAACCCTAAACCTAACCCTAACCCGAAACCTAACCCTAACCCGAACCCTAACCCTAACACTAACCCTAACCCGAACCCTAAGTCTAACCCGAACCCTAACCCTAAACCTAACCCGAACCCTAACACTAACCCGAAACCTAACCCTAAACCTAACCCGAACCTGAACCTAACCCGAACCCGAACCCTAACCCTAAACCTAACCGGAACACTAACCCTAACCCTAAACAGAACCCTAACCCGAAGCCTAACCCTAACCCTAACCTGAACACTAACCCCTAACCCTAACCCGAACCCGAACCCTAACCCGAACCCTAACCCTAACCCTAACACGAACCCTAACCCTAACCTTAACTCTAACCCTAAACCTAACCCTCACCCGAACCCTAACCCTAACCCGAATCCTAAACCGATCCCTAACCCGAACCCTAACCCTAACCCTAACCTGAACACTAACCCCTAACCCTAACCCGAACCCGAACCCTAACCCGAACCCTAACCCTAACCCTAATCCGAACCCTCACCCTAACCCGAACCCTAACCCTAACCCTAACCCTACCCGAACCCTAACCCGAACCCTAAGCTAACCCTAACCCGAACCCTAACCCGAACCCTAACCCTAACCTTAACTGGAACCATAACCCTAACCCTAACCCGAACCCTAACCCGAACCATAACCCTAACCCTAACCCTAACCCGAACCCTAACCCTAACCCTAACCCTAACCCGAACCCGAACCCTAACCTGAACCCTAACCCTAACCCTAATCCGAACCCTAACCCTAACCCTAACCCTAACCCGAACCCGAAACCTAACCCTAACCCGAAACCTAACCCTAACCCTAACCCTAACCCGAACCCAAACCTAAACCTAAGCCTAACCCGAACCTTAACCTGAACGCTAACCCTAACCCTAACCCAAACCCTAACCCTAACCCTAACCCTAACCCTAACCCTAACCCTAACCCGAACCCTAACCCTAACCCTAACCAAACCCTAATCCGAACCCTAACCTTAACCCTAACCCTAACCCTAACCCTAACACTAACCCCTAACCCTCACCCGAAACCTAACCCTAACCCTAACCCGAACCCGAACCCTAACCCCTAACCCTAACCCGAACCCGAACCCTAAACCTAACCCTAACCTTAACCCTAACCCAAACCCGAACCCGAACCCTAACCCTAACCCTAACCCGAACCCTAACCCTAACCCGAACCCTAACCCTAACATGAACCCTAACCTTAACCCTAACCCTAACCCGAACCCTAACACTAACCCCTAACTCGAACCCTAACCCTAACCCGAAACCTAACCCTAACCCGAACCCTAACCCTAACCCTAAACCGAACCCTAACCCTAACCCGAACCCTCACCCTAACCCTAAACCGAACCCTAACCCTAACCCTAACCCGAACCCTAACCCTAACCCGAACCCTAACCCTAACCCTAACCCGAAACCTAAACCTAACCCGAACCCGAACCCTAACCCTAACCCGAAACCTAACCCTAAACCTAACACGAATCCTAACTCTAACCCTAACCCGAACCCTAACCCGAACACTAAACCTAATCCTAACGCTAAACCAAACCCTAACCCTAACTCTAACCCGAACCCTAACCCTAAACCTAACCCGGACCCTAACCCTAACCCTAACCAAAACCCTAACCCGAACCCTAACCCTAAACCTAACCCGAACCCTAAACCTAACCCTAACCCGAACCCTAACCCTAACCCGAACCCTAACCCTAACACTAACCCTAACCCGAACCCTAACTCTAACCCGAACCCTAACCCTAAACCTAACCCGAACCCTAACACTAACCCGAAACCTAACCCTAAACCAAACCCGAACCCTGAGCCTAACCCGAACCCGAACCCTAACCCTAAACCTAACCGGAACACTAACCCTAACCCTAAACAGAACCCTAACCCGAAGCCTAACCCTAAACCTAACCTGAACACTAACCCCTAACCCTAACCCGAACCCGAACCCTAACCCGAACCCTAACCCTAACCCTAACACGAACCCTAACCCTAACCTTAACTCTAACCCTAAACCTAACCCTCACCCGAACCCTAACCCTAACCCGAATCCTAAACCGATCCCTAACCCGAACCCTAACCCTATCCCTAACCTGAACACTAACCCCTAACCCTAACCCGAACCCGAACCCTAACCCTAACCCGAACCCTAACCCTAACCCTAATCCGAACCCTCACCCTAACCCGAACCCTAACCCTAACCCTAACCCTACCCGAACCCTAACCCGAACCCTAAGCTAACCCTAACCCGAACCCTAACCCGAACCCTAACCCTAACCTTAACTGGAACCATAACCCTAACCCTAACCCGAACCCTAACCCGAACCATAACCCTAACCCTAACCCTAACCCGAACCCTAACCCTAACCCTAACCCTAACCCGAACCCGAACCCTAACCTGAACCCTAACCCTAACCCTAATCCGAACCCTAACCCTAACCCTAACCCTAACCCGAACCCGAAACCTAACCCTAACCCGAAACCTAACCCTAACCCTAACCCTAACACGAACCCAAACCTAAACCTAAGCCTAACCCGAACCTTAACCTGAACGCTAACCCTAACCCTAACCCAAACCCTAACCCTAACCCTAACCCTAACCCTAACCCGAACCCTAACCCTAACCCTAACCGAACCCTAATCCGAACCCTAACCTTAACCCTAACCCTAACACTAACCCTAACACTAACCCCTAACCCTCACCCGAAACCTAACCCTAACCCTAACCCGAACCCGAACCCTAACCCCTAACCCTAACCCGAACCCGAACCCTAAACCTAACCCTAACCTTAACCCTAACCCAAACCCGAACCCGAACCCTAACCCTAACCCTAAACCGAACCCTAACCCTAACCCGAACCCTAACCCTAACATGAACCCTAACCTTAACCCTAACCCTAACCCGAACCCTAACACTAACCCCTAACCCGAACCCTAACCCTAACCCGAAACCTAACCCTAACCCGAACCCTAACCCTAACCCTAAACCGAACCCTAACCCTAACCCGAACCCTCACCCTAACCCTAACCCTAACCCTAACACGAACCCTAACCCGAACCCTAACCCGAACCCTAAACCTAAAGCTAAACCGAACCCTAACCCGAACCCTACCCCTAACCCTAACCCTAACCCTAACCCTAACCCCAACCCTAACCCTAACCCTAACCCGAAACCGAACACTAACCCTAACCCTAACCCTAACCCGAACCGTAACCCTAACCCTAACCCTAACCCGAACCCTAACCCTAACCTTAACCAGAACCCTAACACTAACCCTAACCCGAACCCGAACCATAAGCCCTTACCCGAATCCTAACCCTATCCCGAAACCTAACCCCTTACCCGAATCCTAACCCTAACCCGAAACCTAACCCGAAACCTAACCCTAACCCGAACCCTAACCCTAAACCTAACCCGAACCCTAAACCTAACCCTAACCCGAACCCTAACCCTAACCCGAACCCTAAACCGAACCCTAACCCTAACCCGAACCCGAACCCTAACCCTAACCCTAACCCGAACCCTACCCTGAACCCTAACACTAACCCTAACACTAACCCCTAAACCTAACCCGAAACCTAAACCTAACCCTAACCCGAACCCTAACCCTAAACCTAACCCGAATCCTAACCCTAACCCTAACCCGAACCCTAACCCGAACACTAACCCTAACCCTAACCCTAAACCAAAACCTAACCCTAACCCTAACCCGAACCCTAACCCGAACCCTAACCCGAACCCTAACCCTAAACCTAACCCGAACCCTAACCCTAAACCTAACCCGAACCCTACCCCGAACCCTAACCCTAACCCTAACCTGAACCCTAACCCGAACACTAACCCGAACCCTAACCCTAACCCTAACCCTAAACCTAACCCGAACACTAACCCTAACCCTAACCGGAACCCTAAACCTAACCCGAACCCCAACCCGAACCCTAACCCTTTACCCGAATCCTAACCCTATCCGGAACCCTAACCTGAACCCTAACACTAACCCTAAACCCTAACCCTAATCCGAACCCTAACCCTAACCCGAACCCAACCCTAACCCTAGCCCGAATCCTAACCCTAACCCTAACCCGAACCCTAACCCGAACCCTAACACGAACCCTAACCCTAACCCTAACCCTATCCCAAAGCCTAACCCTAACCCTAACCCAAACGCGAAACCTAACCCGAACCCTAACCCTAACCCTAATCCGAACCCTAACCCTAACCTAACCCTAACCCGAACGCTAACCCTAACCCGAACCTTAACCTGAACCCTAACCCTAACCCGAAACATAACCCTAACCCTAACCCTAACCCTAACCCTAACCCGAACTCTAACCCTAACCCTAACCCGAACCCTAACCCTAACCCGAACCCTAACCCGAACCCTAACCCTAACCCTAATCCGAACCCTAACCCTAACCTAACCCTAACCCGAACGCTAACCCTACCCTAACCCTAACCCGAACCTTAACCTGAACCCTAACCCTAACCCGAAACATAACCCTAACCCTAACCCTAACCCTAACCCTAACCTGAACCCTGACCCGAACCCTAACCCTAACCCTAACCCGAACACTAACCCTAACCCTAACCCGAAACCTAACCCTAACCCTAACCCGAACCCTAACCGTAACCCGAACCCTAACCCTAACCCTAACACTAACCCGAACCTTAACCCTAACCCTAACCCGAACCCTAACCCGAACCCTAACCCTAACCCTAACCTGAACACTAACCCCTAAACCTAACCCGAACCCGAATCCTAACCCGAACCCTAACCCCTAACCCTAACCCTAACCCTAACCCTAACCCGAATCCTAACCATAACCCTACCTCCTAAACCTAACCCTAACCCTAACCCGAACCCTAACCCTAACCCGAACCCTAACCCTAACCCGAACCCTAACCCGAACCCTAACCCTAACCCGAACCCTACCCCTAACCCGAACTCTAACCCTAACCCGAACCCTAACCCTAACACTAACCCTAACCCGAACCCGAACCCTAACCCTAACCCGAACCCGAATCCTAACCCGAACCCGAACCCTAATCCTAACACTAAACCTAAACTGAACCCGAACTCTAACCCTAACCCTAACCCTAACACTAACTCTAACCCTAACCC
>JAVLSZ010000042.1:3115000-3132500 GCA_032313775.1 Urocyon cinereoargenteus | reverse complement strand
AACCCTAACCCTAACCCTAACCCGAACCCTAACCCTAACCCGAACCCTAACCCTAACCCGAACCCGAACCCTAACCCTAACCCGAACCCTAACCCTACCCTAACCCGAACCCTAACCCGAACCCGAGCCCTAACCCGAACCCGAACCCTAACCCTAACCCTAAACCGAACCCTAACCCTAACCCTAACCCGAAACCTAACCCTAACCCGAACCCTAACCCTAACCCTAACCCGAAACCTAAACCTAACCCGAACCCGAACCCTAACCCTAACCCGAACCCTAACCCTAAACCTAACCCGAATCCTAACTCTAACCCTAACCCGAACCCTAACCCGAACACTAAACCTAATCCTAACGCTTAACCAAACCCTAACCCTAACTCTAACCCGAACCCTAACCCTAAACCTAACCCGGACCCTAACCCTAACCCTAACCAAAACCCTAACCCGAACCCTAACTCTAACCCGAACCCTAACACTAAACCTAACCCGAACCCTAACACTAACCCGAAACCTAACCCTAAACCTAACCCGAACCCTGAGCCTAACCCGAACCCGAACCCTAACCCTAAACCTAACCGGAACACTAAACCTAACCCTAAACAGAACCCTAACCCGAAGCCTAACCCTAACCCTAACCTGAACACTAACCCATAACCCTAACCCGAACCCGAACCCTAACCCGAACCCTAACCCTAACCCTAACACGAACCCTAACCCTAACCTTAACTCTAACCCTAAACCTAACCCTCACCCGAACCCTAACCCTAACCCGAATCCTAAACCGATCCCTAACCCGAACCCTAACCCTAACCCTAACCTGAACGCTAACCCCTAACCCTAACCCGAACCCGAACCCTAACCCGAACCCTAACCCTAACCCGAATCCGAACCCTCACCCTAACCCGAACCCTAACCCTAACCCTAACCCTACCCGAACCCTAACCCGAACCCTAAGCTAACCCTAACCCGAACCCTAACCCGAACCCTAACCCTAACCTTAACTGGAACCATAACCCTAACCCTAACCCGAACCCTAACCAGAACCATAACCCTAACCCTAACCCTAACCCGAACCGTAACCCTAACCATAACCCTAACCCGAACCCGAACCCTAACCTGAACCCTAACCCTAACCCTAATCCGAACCCTAACCCTAACCCTAACCCTAACCCGAACCCGAAACCTAACCCTAACCCGAAACCTAACCCTAACCCTAACCCTAACCCGAACCCAAACCTAAACCTAAGCCTAACCCGAACCTTAACCTGAACGCTAACCCTAACCCTAACCCAAACCCTAACCCTAACCCTAACCCTAACCCTAACCCAACCCTAACCCTAACCCTAACCGAACCCTAATCCAAACCCTAACCTTAACCCTAACCCTAACCCTAACCCTAACACTAACCCCTAACCCTCACCCGAAACCTAACCCTAACCCTAACCCGAACCCGAACCCTAACCCCTAACCCTAACCCGAACCCGAACCCTAAACCTAACCCTAACCTTAACCCTAACCCAAACCCGAACCCGAACCCTAACCCTAACCCGAACCCTAACCCTAACCCGAACCCTAACCCTAACATGAACCCTAACCTTAACCCTAACCCTAACCCGAACCCTAACACTAACCCCTAACCCGAACCCTAACCCTAACCCGAAACCTAACCCTAACCCGAACCCTAACCCTAACCCTAAACCGAACCCTAACCCTAACCCGAACCCTCACCCTAACCCTAACCCTAACCCTAACACGAACCCTAACCCGAACCCTAACCCGAACCCTAAACCTAAAGCTAAACCGAACCCTAACCCGAACCCTACCCCTAACCCTAACCCTAACCCTAACCCTAACCCCAACCCTAACCCTAACCCTAACCCGAAACCGAACACTAACCCTAACCCTAACCCTAACCCGAACCGTAACCCTAACCCTAACCCTAACCCGAACCCTAACCCTAACCTTAACCAGAACCCTAACACTAACCCTAACCCGAACCCGAACCATAACCCCTTACCCGAATCCTAACCCTATCCCGAAACCTAACCCCTTACCCGAATCCTAACCCTAACCCGAAACCTAAACCGAAACCTAACCCTAACCCGAACCCTAACCCTAAACCTAACCCGAACCCTAAACCTAACCCTAACCCGAACCCTAACCCTAACCCGAACCCTAAACCGAACCCTAACCCTAACCCGAACCCGAACCCTAACCCTAACCCTAACCCGAACCCTACCCTGAACCCTAACCCTAACCCTAACACTAACCCCTAACCCTAACCCGAAACCTAAACCTAACCCTAACCCGAACCCTAACCCTAAACCTAACCCGAATCCTAACCCTAACCCTAACCCGAACCCTAACCCGAACACTAACCCTAACCCTAACCCTAAACCAAACCCTAACCCTAACCCTAACCCGAACCCTAACCCGAACCCTAACCCGAACCCTAACCCTAAACCTAACCCGAACCCTAACCCTAAACCTAACCCGAACCCTACCCCGAAACCTAACCCTAACCCTAACCTGAACCCTAACCCGAACACTAACCCGAACCCTAACCCTAACCCTAACCCTAAACCTAACCCGAACACTAACCCTAACCCTAACCGGAACCCTAACCCTAACCCGAACCCGAACCCGAACCCTAACCCTTTACCCGAATCCTAACCCTATCCGGAACCCTAACCTGAACCCTAACCCTAACCCTAAACCCTAACCCTAATCCGAACCCTAACCCTAACCCGAACCCAACCCTAACCCTAGCCCGAATCCTAACCCTAACCCTAACCCGAACCCTAACCCGAACCCTAACACGAACCCTAACCCTAACCCTAACCCTATCCCAAACCCTAACCCTAACCCTAACCCAAACGCGAAACCTAACCCGAACCCTAACCCTAACCCTGACCCGAACCCTAAACCTAATCTAACCCTACCCTAACCCGAACCCTAACCCTAAACCTAACCCGAATCCTAACTCTAACCCGAACCCTAACGCGAACCCTGACCCGAACACGAACCCTAACCCTAACCCTAACCCTAACCCGAACCCTAACCCTAACCCTAACCCGAACCCTAACTCGAACCCTAACCCGAAACCTAACCCTAACCCTAACCCTAACCAGAACCTTAACCCGAACTCTAACTCGACCCTAACACTAACCCTTAACCCTAACCCTAACCTGAAACCTAACCCTAACCCTATCCGGAACCCTAACCCTAACCCGAAGCCTAACCCTAACCCTAACCCTAAACCGAACCCAAAACGAACCCAAACCCTAACCCGAACCCGAACCCTAAACCTAACCCTAACTCTAACCCAAACCCTAACCCGAACCCTAACTCGAACCCTAACCCTAACCCGAACCCTAACCCGAACCCGAACCCTAATCCTAACACTAAACCTAAACTGAACCCGAACACTAACCCTAACCCTAACCCTAACACTAACCCTAACCCTAACCCGAACCGTAACCCTAACCCTAAACCTAACCCGAACCCGAACCCTAACCCTAACCCGAACCCTAACCCTAACCCGAACCCTAACCCTAACCCGAACCCGAACAATAAACCTAACCCTAACCGGAACCCTAACCCTAACCCGAACCCTAACCCTAACCCAAACCCTAACCCTAACTCGAACCCTAACCCGAACCCTAACCCGAAACCTAACCCTAACCCGAACCCTAACCCTAACCCTAACCCGAGCCCGAACCCTAACACGAAACCTAACCCTAACCCTAACCCGAACCCTTACCCTAACCCTAACCCGACCACTAACCCGAACCCTAACACGTACACTAACCCTAACCCTAACCCTAACCCGAACCCTAACCCTAACCCTAACCCTAACCCGAACCCAAACCCTAACCCGAACCCTAACCCTAACCCTAACCCGAACCCTAACCCTAACCCGAACCCGAACCCTAACCCTAAGCCTAACCCGAACCCTAAACCTAACCCTAACCCGAACCCTAACGCGAACCCTAACCCTAAACCTAACCTGAACACTAACCCCTAACCCTAACCCGAACCCGAACCCTAACCCGAAACCTAACCCTAAACCTAACCCGAACCCTAACCCTAACCCTAACGCTAACCCTAACCTAACCCGAACCCTAAACCTAACCCTAACTCTAACCCTGAACCTAACCCTCAACCGAACCCTAACCCTAACCCGAACACTAACCCGAACCCTAACCCAAACCCTAATCCTAACCATAACCCTAACCCTAACCTGAAACCTAACCCGAACCTGAACCCTAACCCTAACCCTAACCCGAACCCTAACACGAACCCTAACCCGAACCCAAACCCTAAACCTAACCCGAACCCTAACCCGAACCCTAAACCTAACCCTAACCCGAACACTAACCCTAACCCTAACCCGAACCCTAACCCGGACCCTAACCCTAACCCTAACCCTAACCCTAACCAGAACACTAATCGTAACCCTAACCCGAACCCGAACCCTAACCCGAACCCTAACCCTAACCCTTATCCGAACCCTAACTCTAACCCTAACCCTAACCCTAACCCTAACCCGAACTCTAACCCTAACCCTAACCCGAACCCTAACCCTAACCCGAACCCTAACCCGAACCCTAACCGTAACCCTAATCCGAACCCTAACCCTAACCTAACCCTAATCCGAACGCTAACCCTAACCCTAACCCTAACCCGAACCTTAACCTGAACCCTAACCCTAACCCGAAACATAACCCTAACCCTAACCCTAACCCTAACCCGAACCCTGACCCGAACCCTAACCCTAACCCTAACCCGAACACTAACCCTAACCCTAACACGAAACCTAACCCTAACCCTAACCCGAACCCTAACCGTAACCCGAACCCTAACCCTAACCCTAACACTAACCCGAACCTTAACCCTAACCCTAACCCGAACCCTAACCCGAACCCTATCCCTAACCCTAACCTGAACACTAACCCCTAAACCTAACCCGAACCCGAATCCTAACCCGAACCCTAACCCCTAACCCTAACCCTAACCCTAACCCTAACCCGAATCCTAACCATAACCCTACCTCCTAAACCTAACCCTAACCCTAACCCGAACCCTAAACCTAACCCGAACCCTAACCCTAACCCGAACCCTAACCCGAACCCTAACCCTAACCCGAACCCGAACCCTACCCCTAACCCGAACTCTAACCCTAACCCGAACCCTAACCCTAACACTAACCCTAACCCGAACCCGAACCCTAACCCTAACCCGAACCCGAATCCTAACCCGAACCCGAACCCTAACCCTAACCCGAACCCGAATCCTAACCCTAACCCGAACCCTAACCCTAACACTAACCCTAACCCGAACCCGAACCCGAACCCGAACCCTAACCCTAACCCTAACCCGAACCCTAACGCTAAACCGAACCCTAAACCTAACCCTAACCCGAACGCTAACCCAAACCCTAACCCTAACCCTAACCCGAACCCTAAACCTAACCCTAACCCGAACCCTAACCCTAACCCTAACCCTAACCCTAACCCGAACGGTAACCCTAACCCTAACCCCTAACCCTAACCCTAACCCTAACCCGAAACCTAACACTAACCCTAACCCTAAACCTAACCCAAACCCGAACCCTAACCCTAACCCTACCCCTAACCCTAACCCGAACCCTAACCCTAAGCCTAACCCGAACCCTAACCCTAACCCTAACCCGAACCCTAACCCGAACCCTAACCCTAAACCTAAACTGAACACTAACCCCTAACCCTAACCCGAACCCTAACACTAAACCTAACCCGAATCCTAACCCTAACCCTAACGCTAACCCTAACCCTAACCCGAACCCTAAACCTAACCCTAACTCTAACCCTGAACCTAACCCTCACCCGAACCCTAACCCTAACCCGAACACTAACACGAACCCTAACCCGAACCCTAATCCTAACCATAACCCGAACACTAACCCTAACCCTAACCCGAACCCTAACCCGGACCCTAACCCTAACCCTAACCCTAACCAGAACACTAATCGTAACCCTAACCCGAACCCGAACCCTAACCCGAAACCTAACCCTAACCCTTATCCGAAACCTAACCCTAACCCTAACCCTAACCCTAACCCTAACCCGAACTCTAAACCTAACCCTAACCCGAACCCTAACCCTAACCCGAACCCTAACCCGAACCCTAACACTAACCCTAATCCGAACCCTAACCCTAACCTAACCCTAACCCGAAACCTAACCCTAACCCTAACCCGACCACTAACCCGAACCCTAACACATACCCTAACCCTAACCTTAACCCTAACCCTAACCCGAACCCTAACCCTAACCCTAACACGAACCCTAACCCTAACCCAAACCCTAACCCTAAACCTAACCCGAACCCTAACCCTAACCCGAACCCGAACCCTATCCCTAACCCTAACACGAACACTAACCCTAACCCTAACCTGAACCCTAATCTGAACCCTAATCCTAACCCTAACCTGAACACTAACCCCTAACCCTAACCCGAACCTGAACCCTAACCCGAACCCTAACCCGAACCCTAAACCTAACCCTAACTCTAACCCTGAACCTAACCCTCACCCGAACCCTAACCCTAACCCTAACCCTAACCTGAAACCTAACCCGAACCCGAACCCTAACCCTAACCCTAACCCGAACCCTAACACGAACCCTAACCCGAACCCAAACCCTAAACCTAACCCGAACCCTAACCCGAACCCTAAACCTAACCCTAACCCGAACACTAACCCTAACCCTAACCCGAACCCTAAACCGGACCCTAACCCTAACCCTAACCCTAACCCTAACCAGAACACTAATCGTAACCCTAACCCGAACCCGAACCCTAACCCGAACCCTAACCCTAACCCTTATCTGAACCCTAACTCTAACCCTAACCCTAACCCTAACCCGAACTCTAACCCTAACCCTAACCCGAACCCTAACCCTAACCCGAACCCTAACCCGAACCCTAAACCTAACCCTAACCCTAACCCTAACCCGAACCCTGACCCGAACCCTAACCCTAACCCTAACCCGAACACTAACCCTAACCCTAACCCGAAACCTAACCCTAACCCTAACCCGAACCCTAACCGTAACCCGAACCCTAACCCTAACCCTAACCCTAACACTAACCCGAACCTTAACCCTAACCCTAACCCGAACCCTAACCCGAACCCTATCCCTAACCCTAACCTGAACACTAACCCCTAAACCTAACCCGAACCCGAATCCTAACCCGAACCCTAACCCCTAACCCTAACCCTAACCCTAACCCTAACCCGAATCCTAACCATAACCCTACCTCCTAAACCTAACCCTAACCCTAACCCGAACCCTAAACCTAACCCGAACCCTAACCCTAACCCGAACCCTAACCCGAACCCTAACCCTAACCCGAACCCGAACCCTACCCCTAACCCGAACTCTAACCCTAACCCGAACCCTAACCCTAACACTAACCCTAACCCGAACCCGAACCCTAACCCTAACCCGAACCCGAATCCTAACCCGAACCCGAACCCTAATCCTAACACTAAACCTAAACTGAACCCGAACTCTAACCCTAACCATAACCCTAACACTAACTCTAACCCTAACCCGAACCCTAACCCTAACCCTAACCCGAACCCGAACCCTAACCCTAACCCGAACCCTAACCCTAACCCGAACCCTAACCCTAACCCGAACCCGACCCCTAAACCTAACCCTAACCGGAACCCTAACCCTAACCCGAACCCTAACCCTAACCCAAACCCTAACCCTAACTCGAACCCTAACCCGAACCCTAACCCGAAACCTAACCCTAACCCGAACCCTAACCCTAACCCGAACCCGAACCCGAACCCTAACACGAAACCTAACCCTAACCCTAAACCTAACCCTAACCCGAACCCTAACCCTAAACCTAACCCGACCCCTAACCCGAACCCTAACACGTACCCTAACACTAACCCTAACCCTAACCCGAACCCTAACCCTAACCCTAACCCTAACCCGAACTCAAACCCTAACCCGAACCCTAACCCTAACCCTAACCCGAACCCTAACCCTAACCCGAACCCGAACCCTAACCCTAAGCCTAACCCGAACCCTAACCCTAACCCTAACCCGAACCCTAACCCGAACCCTAACCCTAAACCTAACCTGAACACTAACCCCTAACCCTAACCCGAACCCGAACCCTAACCCGAACCCTAACCCTAAACCTAACCCGAATCCTAACCCTAACCCTAACGCTAACCCTAACCCTAACCCGCACCCTAAACCTAACCCTAACTCTAACCCTGAACCTAACACTCACCCGAACCCTAACCCTAACCCGAACACTAACCCGAACCCTAACCCGAACCCTAATCCTAACCATAACCCTAACCCTAACCCGAAACCTAACCCGAACCCGAACCCTAACCCTAACCCTAACCCGAACCCTAACACGAACCCTAACCCGAACCCTAACACTAAACCTAACCCGAACCCTAACCCGAACCCTAAACCTAACCCTAACCCGAACACTAACCCTAACCCTAACCCGAACCCTAACCCGGACCCTAAACCTAACCCTAACCCTAACCAGAACACTAATCGTAACCCTAACCCGAACCAGAACCCTAACCCGAACCCTAACCCTAACCCTTATCCGAACCCTAACCCTAACCCTAAACCTAACCCTAACCCTAACCCGAACTCTAACCCTAACCCTAACCCGAACCCTAACCCTAACCCGAACCCTAACCCGAACCCTAACCCTAATCCGAACCCTAACCCTAACCTAACCCTAAACCGAACGCTAACCCTAACCCTAACCCTAACCCGAACCTTAACCTGAACCCTAACCCTAACCCAAAACATAACCCTAACCCTAACCCTAACCCTAACCCTAACCCGTACCCTGACCCGAACCCTAACCCTAACCCTAACCCGAACACTAACCCTAACCCTAACCCGAACCCTAACCCGGACCCTAAACCTAACCCTAACCCTAACCCGAACACTACACCTAACCCGAAACCTAACCCGAACCCTAACCATAACCCTAACCCCAACCCGAACCCTAACCCTAAACCTAACCCTAACCCTAACCCGAATCCTAACCCTAACCCGAACCGAAACCCTAACCCTAACCCAAACCGAACCCTAACCCTAACAGTAAACCGAACCCTAACCCTAACCTGAACCCTAACCCTAACCCTAACCCTAACCCGAACCTTAACCCTAACCCTAACCCTAACCCGACCCCTAACCCGAACCCTAACCCTAACCCGAACCCTAACCCTAACCCTAACCCTAACCCTAACCCTAACCCCAATCCTAACGGTAACCCTACCTCCTAAACCTAACCCTAACCCTAACACGAACCCTAACCCTAACCCGAAACCTAACCCTAACCCGAACCCTAACCCGAACCCTAACCCTAACCCGAACCCGAACCCGAACCCTACCCCTAACCCGAACCCTAAACCTAACCCGAAACCTAACCCTAACACTAACCCTAACCCGAACCCGAACCCTAACCCTAACCCTAACCCGAACCCTAACCCGAACCCTAACCCTAAACCTAAACAGAACACTAACCCCTAACCCTAACCCGAACCCGAACCCTAACCCGAACCCTAACACTAAACCTAACCCGAATCCTAACCCTAACCCTAACGCTAACCCTAACCCTAACCCGAACCCTAAACCTAACCCTAACTCTAACCCTGAACCTAACCCTCACCCGAACCCTAACCCTAACCCGAACACTAACACGAACCCTAACCCGAACCCTAATCCTAACCATAACCCTAACCCTAACCCGAAACCTAACCCGAACCCGAACCCTAACCCTAACCCTAACCCGAACCCTAACACGAACCCTAACCCGAACCCTAACCCTAAACCTAACCCGAAACCTAACCCGAACCCTAAACCTAACCCTAACCCGAACACTAACCCTAACCCTAACCCGAAACCTAACCCGGACCCTAACCCTAACCCTAACCCTAACCAGAACACTAATCGTAACCCTAACCCGAACCCGAACCCTAACCCGAAACCTAACCCTAACCCTTATCCGAAACCTAACCCTAACCCTAACCCTAACCCTAACCCTAACCCGAACTCTAAACCTAACCCTAACCCGAACCCTAACCCTAACCCGAACCGTAACCCGAACCCTAACACTAACCCTAATCCGAACCCTAACCCTAACCTAACCCTAACCCGAAACCTAACCCTAACCCTAACCCGACCCCTAACCCGAACCCTAACACATACCCTAACCCTAACCTTAACCCTAACCCTAACCCGAACCCTAACCCTAACCCTAACACGAATCCTAACCCTAACCCAAACCCTAACCCTAAACCTAACCCGAACCCTAACCCTAACCCGAAACCGAACCCTATCCCTAACCCTAACACGAACACTAACCCTAACCCTAACCCGAACCCTAATCCGAACCCTAATCCTAACCCTAACCTGAACACTAACCCCTAACCCTAACCCGAACCCGAACCCTAACCCGAACCCTAACCCAAACCCTAACCCGAACCCTAACCCTAACACTAACCCTAACCCTAACCCACACCCTAACCCGAACCCTAACCCGAACCCTAACCCGAACACTAACCCTAACCCTAACCCGAACCCTAACCCTAAACCTAAGCCTAACCCTAAACAGAACCCTAACCGTAACCTTAACCGGAACCCTAACCCTAACCCTAACCCGAACCCGAACCCTAACCCCTTACCCGAATCCTAAACCTAACCCGAACCCTAACCCGAACCCTAACCATAACCCTAACCCCGAACCCGAACCCTAACCCTAAACCTAACCCTAACCCTAACCCGAACCCTAACCCTCACCCGAACCGGAACCCTAACCCTAAACCAAAGCGAACCCTAACCCTAACACTAAACCGAACCCTAACCCTAACCTGAACCCTAAACCTAACCCTAACCCTAACCCGAACCTTAACCCTAACCCTAACCCTAACCCGACCCCTAACCCGAACCCTAACCCTAACCCGAACCCTAACCCTAACCCGAACCCTAACCCGAACCTTAACCCTAACCCTAACCCGAACCCTAAACCTAACCCTAACCCTAACCCTAACCCTAACCCGAATCCTAACCGTAACCCTACCTACTAAACCTAACCCTAACCCTAACCCGAACCCTAACCCTAACCCGAACCTAACCCTAACCCGAACCCTAACCCGAACCCTAACCCTAACCCGAACCCGAACCCTACCCCTAACCCGAACCCTAACCCTAACCCGAAACCTAACCCTAACACTAACCCTAACCCGAACCCGAACCCTAACCCTAACCCGAACCCGAACCCTAACCCGAACCCGAACCCTAATCCTAACACTAACCCTAAACTGAACCCAAACCCTAACCCTAACCCTAACCCTAAACCTAACCCTAACCCTAACCCGAACCCTAACCCGAACCCTAACCCTAACCCTAACCCTAACCCGAACCCGAAACCTAACCCTAACCCGAACCCTAACCCTAACCCGAACCCTAACCCTAACCCGAACCCGAACCCTAAACCTAACCCTAACCGGAACCCTAACCCTAACCCGAACCCTAACCCTAACACTAACCCTAACCCGAACCCGAACCCTAACCCTAACCCGAACCCTAACCCTAACCTTAACCAGAAACCTAACCCGAACCCTAACCCTAACCCTAACCCGAACCCTAACGCTAAACCGAACCCTAAACCTAACCCTAACCCGAATGCTAAACCTAACCCTAACCCTAACCCTAACCCGAACCCTAAACCTAACCCTAACCCGAACCCTAAACCTAACCCTAACCCTAACCCTAACCCGAACGGTAACCCTAACCCTAACCCCTAACCCTAACCCTAACCCTAACCCTATCCCGAACCCTAACACTAACCCTAACCCTAACCCTAACCCTAACCCGAACCCGAAACCTAACCCTAACCCGAACCCTAACCCTAACCCGAACCCTAACCCTAAGCCTAACCCGAACCCTAACCCTAACCCTAACCCGAACCCTAACCCGAACCCTAACCCTAAACCTAACCTGAACACTAACCACTAACCCTAACCCGAACCCAAACCCTAACCCGAACCCTAACACTAAACCTAACCCGAATCCTAACCCTAACCCTAACGCTAACCCTAACCCTAACCCGAACCCTAAACCTAACCCTAACTCTAACCCTGAACCTAACCCTCACCCGAAACCTAACCCTAACCCGAACACTAACCCGAAACCTAACCCGAACCCTAACCCGAACCCTAATCCTAACCATAACCCTAAACCTAACCCGAAACCTAACCCGAACCCGAACCCTAACCCTAACCCTAACCCGAACCCTAACACGAACCCTAACCCGAACCCTAACCCGAACCCTACCCCTAACCCTAATCCGAACCCTAACCCTAACCCTAACGCTATCCCGAACCCTAACACTAACCCTAACCCTAACTCACACCCTAACCCGAACCCTAACCCGAACACTAACCCTAACCCTAACCCGAACCCTAACCCTAAACCTAAACCTAACCCTAAACAGAACCCTAACCCTAACCTTAACCGGAACCCTAACCCTAACCCTAACCCTAACCCGAACACGAACCCTAACCCCTTACCCGAATCCTAAACCTAACCCGAACCCTAACCCGAACCCTAACCATAACCCTAACCCCGAACCCGAACCCTAACCCTAAACCTAACCCTAACCCTAACCCGAACCCTAACCCTAACCCGAACCGGAACCCTAACCCTAACCCAAACCGAACCCTAACCCTAACACTAAACCGAACCCTCACCCTAACCTGAACCCTAACCCTAACCCTAACCCTAACCTGAACCTTAACCCTAACCCTAACCCTAACCCGACCCCTAACCCGAACCCTAACCCTAACCCGAACCCTAACCCTAACCCGAACCCTAACCCGAAACTTAACCCTAACCCTAACCCGAACCCTAACCCTAACCCTAACCCTAACCCTAACCCTAACCCTAACCTGAACCTTAACCCTAACCCTAACCCTAACCCGACACCTAACCCGAACCCTAAACCTAACCCTAACCCGAACCCGAACCCTAAACCTAACCCTAACCGGAACCCTAACCCTAACCCGAACCCTAACCCTAACACTAACCCTAACCCGAACCCGAACCCTAACCCTAACCCGAACCCTAACCCTAACCTTAACCAGAAACCTAACCCTAACCCGAACCCGAACCCTAACCCTAACCCAAACCGAACCCTAACGCTAAACCGAACCCTAAACCTAACCCTAACCCGAACGCTAACACTAACCCTAACTCTAACCCTAAACCGAACCCTAAACCTAACCCTAACCCGAACCCTAACCCTAACCCTAACCCTAACCCTAACCCGAACGGTAACCCTAACCCTAACCCCTAACCCTAACCCTAACCCTAACCCTAACCCGAACCCGAACCCTAACACTAACCCTAACCTTAACCCTAACCCTAACCCGAACCCGAATCCTAACCCTAACCCTACCCCTAACCCTAATCCGAACCCTAACCCTAACCCTAACCCTAACCCTAACCCTAAACTGAACCCTAACCCTAACCGGAACCCTAACCCTAACCCTAACCCTAACCCGAACCCTAACCCGAACACTAACCCTAACCCTAACCCGAACCCTAAACCTAACCCTAACCCTAACCCGAACCCTAACCCTAACCTTAACCGGAAACCTAACACTAAGCCTAACCCGAACCCGAACCATAACACCTTACCCGAATCCTAACCCTAACCCGAACCCTAACCCGAACCCTAACCCTAACCCTAACCCGAACCCTAACCCGAACCCTAAACCTAACCCAATCGCGAACCCTATCCCTAACCCGAACCCGAACCCGAACCCT
This sequence comes from Urocyon cinereoargenteus, assembly GCA_032313775.1. NCBI lineage: Eukaryota > Metazoa > Chordata > Mammalia > Carnivora > Canidae > Urocyon > Urocyon cinereoargenteus. The sequence goes on along the minus strand of JAVLSZ010000042.1, from coordinate 3,118,621 downwards.
AACCCTAACCCTAACCCGAACCCTAACCCTAACCCGAACTCTAACCCTAACCATAACCCTAACCCGAACCCTAAACCAAACCCTAACCCGACCCCTAACCGAACCGTAACGCGAACCCTAAACGTAACCCTAAACCTAACCCTAAGCCTAACCCTACCCAGAACCCGAAACCTAACCCGAACCCGAACCCTAACCCTAACCCTAACCCTAACCCGAACCCTAACCCTAACCCTAACACTAACCCGAACCTTAACCTGAACCCTAACCCTAACCCTAACCCGAACCCATTCCCTAACCCTTACCCTAACCCTAACCCTAACCCGAACCCTAACCCTAACCCTAACCGAACCCTAATCCGAAACCTAACCCTAACCCTAACCCTAACCCTAACACTAACCCCTAACCCTAACCCGAAACCTAACCCTAACCCTAACCCGATCCCGAACCCTAACACCTAACCTTAAACCGAACCCGAACCCTAAACCTAAACCTAACCCTAACCCGAACCCTAACCCTAACCCGAACCCTAACCCTAACCGTAACCCGAACCCTAAGCCTAACATGAACCCTAACCCTAACCCTAACCCTAACCCGAACCGTAACCCTAACCCCTATCCCGAACCCTAACCCTAACCCGAACCCTAACCCTAACCCGAACCCTAACCCTAACACTAACCCGAAACCTAACCCTAACCCGAACCGTAACCCTAACCCTAACCCTAAACCTAACCCGAACCCTAACCTGAACCCTAACCCAAACCCTAACCTTAACCCTAACCAATCCCTAACCCGAACCCTAGCCCTTACCCTAACCCTAACCCAAACCCTAACCCGAACCCTAACCCAAACCCTAACCCGAACCCTAACCCTAACCCTAACCCGAACCCGAACCCGAACCCTTACCCGAACCCTAACCCGAACCCTAACCCGAACCGTAACCCGAACCCTAAACCTAACCCTATTCCGAACCCTAACCCGAACCCTAACCCGAACCCGAACCCGAAACCTAACCCTAACCCTGACCCGAACCCTAAACCTAATCTAACCCTAACCCTAACCCGAACCCTAACCCTAACCCTAACCCTAACCCTAACCCTAACCCGAATCCTAACTCTAACCCGAACCCTAACCCGAACCCTAACCCGAACCCTAACCCTAACACTAACACTAACCTTAACCCTAACCCGAACCCTAACCCTAACCCAAACCCTAACGCTAACCCTAACCCTAAACATACCCGAACCCTAACCCGAACCCTAACCCGAACCCTTACCCGAACCCTAACCCGAACCCTAACCCGAACCGTAACCCGAACCCTAAACTTAACCCTATTCCAAAACCTAACCCGAACCCTAAGCCTAACACGAACCCGAACACTAACCCTAACCCCAACCCTAACCCGAACCCTAACCCGAACCCTAACCCGAACCCTAAACCTAACCCGAAACCTAACCCGAACCCTAACGCGATCCCAAACCCGAACCCTAACCCTAACCCTAAACCGAACGCTAACCCTAACCCTAACCCTAACCCTAACCCGAACACTAACCCTAACCCTAACCCGAACCCTAACCCTAACCGTAACCCTAACCCGAACCCTAACCCTAACCCCTAACCCTAACCCTAACCCTAACCCGAACCCGAACCCTAACCCTAAACCTAACCCGAACCCGAACCCGAACCCTAACCCTAACCCTAACCCGAAGCCTAAACCTAACCCGAACCCTAACCCTAACCCTAACCCGAACCCTAACCCTAACCCTAACCCGAACCCTAACCCTAACCCGAACCCTAAGCCTACACTAACCCAAAACCTAACCCGAACCCTAACCCGAACCCGAACCCTAACCCTAACCCTAACCCGAACCCTAACCCTAACCCTAACCCTAACCCTAACCGGAACCCTAACCCTAACCCGAACCCTAACCCTAACCCTAACCTGAAACCTAAACCTAACCCGAACCCGAACCCTAACCGTAACCCGTCCCTAACCCTAAACCTAACCCGAATCCTAACCCTAACCCTAACCCGAACCCTAACCCGAACACTAACCCTAATCCTAACCCTAAACCAAAACCTAACCCTAACTCTAACCCGAACCCTAACCCTAAACCTAACCCGGACCCTAACCCTAACCCTAACCAAAACCCTAACCCGAACCCTAACCCTAAACCTAACCCGAACACTAAACCTAAACCTAACCCGAACCCTAACCCTAACCCGAACCCTAACCCTAAAACTAACCCTAACCCGAACCCTAACCCTAACCCGAACCCTAACCCTAAACCTAACCCGAACCCTAACCCTAACCCGAAACCTAACCCTAAACCTAACCCGAACACTGACCCTAACCCGAACCCGAACCCTAACCCTAAACCTAACCGGAACATTAACCCTAACCCTAAACAGAACCCTAACCCGAAGCCTAACAATAACCCTAACCTGAACACTAACCCCTAACCCTAACCCGAACCCGAACCCTAACCCGAACCCTAACCCTAACCCTAACCCGAACCCTAACCCTAACCTTAACTCTAACCCTAAACCTAACCCTCACCCGAACCCTAACCCTAACCCGAATCCTAAACCGATCCCTAACCGGAACCCTAAGCCTAACCCTAAACCTAACCCTAATCCGAACCCTCACCCTAACCCGAACCCTAACCCTAACCCTAACCCTAACCCGAACCCTAACCCGAACCCTAAGCTAACCCTAACCCGAACCCTAACCCGAACCCTAACCCTAACCTTAACTGGAACCATAACCCTAACCCTAACCCGAACCCTAACCCGAACCATAACCCTAACCCAAACCCTAACCCTAACCCGAACCCTAACACTAACCCTAACCCGAACCCGAATCCGAACCCTAATCTGAACCCTAACCCTAACCCTAATCCGAACCCTAACCCTAACCCTAACCCTAACCCGAACCCGAAACCTAACCCTAACCCGAAACCTAACCCTAACCCTAACCCTAACCCGAACCCAACCCTAAACCTAAACCTAACCCGATCCTTAACCTGAACCCTAACCCTAACCCTAACCCAGACCCTAACCCTAACCCTAACCCTAACCCTAACCCTAACCCTAACCCGAACCCTAACCCTAACCCTAACCGAACCCTAATCCGAACCCTAACCCTAACCCTAACCCTAACCCTAACCCTAACACTAACCCCTAACCCTCACCCGAAACCTAACCCTAACCCTAACCCGAACCCGAAACCTAACCCCTATCCCGAACACGAACCCTAACCCTAACCCGAACCCTAACCCTAACCCTAACCCGAACCCTAACCAGAACTCGAACCCTAACCAGAACCCTAACCCTAACCCTAACCTGAACACTAACACCTAACCCTAACCCGAACCCGAACCCTTACCCGAACCCGAACTCTAACCCTAACCCGAACACTAACCCTAACCCTAACCCTAACCCTAACCCTAAAACCTAACCCTAAACCGAACCCTAACCCTAACCCTAACCCTAACCCTAACCCTAACCCGATCCCTAACCCTAACCCTAACCATAACCCTAAACCGAAACCTAACCCTAACCCTAAACTTAACCCTAACCCGAACCCTAACACTAACCCTAACCCTAACCCTAACCCTAACA
>JAVLSZ010000042.1:3050000-3052500 GCA_032313775.1 Urocyon cinereoargenteus | reverse complement strand
AACCCTAACCCTAAACCTAAACCGAACCCTAACCCAAACCCGAACCCGAACCCTAACCCGAACGCGAACCCTAACCCTAACCCTAAACCTAACCCTAACCCTAACTCTAACCCGAAACCTAAACCTAACCCTAACCCTAATCCGAACCCTAAACCGAACACTAACCCTAACCCTAACCCGAACCCTAACCCTAACCCTAAACCTAACCCGAACCCTAACCCTAACCCTAAACCTAAACCGAACCCTAACCCTAATCCAAACCCTAACCCGGACCCTAACCCTAACCCTATCCCGAACGCTTACCCGAACCCTAACCCTAACCCTAAACCTAACCCTATCCCTAACCCGAACCCTAACCCTAACCCTAACCTTAAACCTAACCCAAACCCGAACCCAAACTCGAACCCTACCACTAACCCTAATCCGAACCCTCACCCTAACCCTAACCCTAACCCTAACCCTAACCCTAACCCGAACCCGAACCCTAACCCTAACCCGAACCCGAACCCAAACCCTAACCCTAACCTGAACCATAACCCTAACCCGAACCCGAACCCGAACCCTAACCCTAACCGAACCCTAACCCTAACCCGAACCCTAAACCTAACCCTAACCCGAACCCTAACCCTAACCCTAACCCGAACCCTAACCCTAACCCAAACCCGAACCCGAACACTAACTCTAACCCGAACCCTAACCCTAACCCTAAACCTAACCCGAACCCTAACCCAAACCTGAACGCTAACCCGAACGCGAACCCTAACCCTAAACCGAACCCGAACCCTAACCCTAACCCGAACCCTAACCCTAACCCTAACCCGAACCCGAACCCTAACCCTAACCCGAACCCTAACCCTAACCCAAACCCGAACCCTAACCCTAACCCTAAACCGAACCCTAAACCTAACCCTAACCCGAACCCTTACCCTAACCCGAACCCTAACGCTAACCCGAACCCTAACCCTAAACCTAACCTGAACCCTAACCCTAACCCTAACTCGAACCCTAAACCTAACCCTAACCATAACCCGATCCCTAACCCTAACCCTAACCCTAACCCTAAACCGAAACTTAACCCTAACCCTAAACCTAACCCTAACCCGAAACCTAACCCTAACCCTAACACTAACCCCTAACCCTAACCCTAACCCTAACCCTAACCCTAACCCTAACCGTAACCCTAAAACCTAAACCTAAACCGAACCCTAACCCTAACCCTAACCCTAACCCTAACCCGAAACCTAACCCTAAACCTAATCCTAACCCTAACCCTAACCCTAACCCGAACCCTAACCCGAACCCTAACCCTAACCCTAACCCTAACCCTAAACCTAACCCTAAACCTAACCCTAACCCTAACCCGAACCCGAACCATAACCCTAACCCTAACCCGAACCCGAACCCTAACCCTAACCGAACCCTAACACTAACCCTAACCCTAACCCTAAACCGAACCCTAACCCTAACCCTAACCCTAACCCTAACACTAACCCTAACCCTAACACGAACCCTAACCCTAAACCTAATCCTAACCCTAACCCTAACCCTAACCCTAACCCGAACCCTAACCCGAACCCTAACCCTAACCCTAACCCGAACCCGAAACATAACCCGAACCCGAACCCTAACCCGAACCCTAACCCTAACCCTAACCCGAACCCTAATCCTAACCCGAACGCTAACCCGAACCCTAACCCGAACCCTAACACGAAACCTAACCCGAACCCTAACCCGAACCTGAACTCTAAACTGAAACCTAACCCTAACCCTAACCCGAACCCGAACACTAACCCGAACCCTAGCCCTAACCCTAACCCTAACCCGAACCCTAACCCTAACCCTAACCCGAACCCTAACCCTAACCCTAACCCGAACCCTAACCCTAACCATAACCCGAACCCTAACCCTAACCCTAACCCCGAACCCGAACCCTAACCCTAACCCGAACCCTAACCCTAATCCTAATCCGACCCTTAACCTGAAAACTAACACGAACCCTAACCCTAAACCTAACCCTAACCCTAACCCGAAACTTAACCCGAAACCTAACCCGAACCCTAAACCTAACCCTAAACCTAACCCTAACCCGAACCCTAAACCTAACCCTAACCCTAATCCGAACCCTAACCCGCCCCTAACACTAACCCTAACCCGAACCCTAACCCTAACCCTAAAACTAAACCGAACCCTAACCCTAACACTAACCCTAACCCTAACCCGAACCCTAACCCTAACCCAAACCCTAACCCGGACCCTAAACCTAACCCTATCCCGAACCCTTACCCGAACCCTAACCCTAACCCTAAACCTAACCCTATCCCTAACCCGAACCCTAACCCTAACCCTAACCTTAAACCTAAACCAAACCCGAACCATAACTCGAACCCTACCCCTAACCCTAATCCGAACCCTCTCCCTAACCCTAACCCTAACCCTAACCCTAACCCGAACCCGAACCATAACCCTAACCCGAACCCGAACCCAAACCCTAACCCTAACC